>JAZGTK010022513.1:0-10249 GCA_036877625.1 Ambastaia sidthimunki | reverse complement strand
AGCAGATTATCCATATAAGGCGCTGGTTTTGAATACACGCTGCTGTGGAAATCGGTCTTTGTATATCAAACCTCTGGGAGCTACTGAGAAGAATGTTATTTACAAAGAAAGAGAACCACTAAGGGCGGAATAATGATAAAATGATGTAAATAATTTAAAAAAAGAAGGAAACAAACATGTTACATGAGCAAACGGAACTCGACAAATAAAACACCTTGCCAAACGAAAAATAAAATAAGATATAACTGTTGTCGAAAAGCGTTGATAAAATGTATCTTGGCTTGTGGCCATATACCCTGGGTTTCCCCGGTTCTAACTTGAACCCAGAGAGGTCAAAACAAGGGAAGCAGAGAACAGTGGGAGGGTGGAGGGATGGCACATCAGATAGGACATGATACATTTTTCCTGGGTCTGGAAAGATTCTTACTTCTTAAAAACTTCCTCTCCTAACCCATTAATTTAACGCTCCCCCGTATTAGCAACAAAACGCGCCGTCCAGATTTTCCCTTTGGAGGTGTAAAAACTCTTGTTTCATTTTATAATGATCATACTTATGAAATTTTTACAATAAATCCACGCACTGTTACATTCAGTCTGAATAAACGAAACATCTCAAAACATACAAATTATATGTTGTAACCAGTATTTAAATAAATGCATTTCACACTGTCGTAATAAACAAAAAGAAAAAATGTATTGTGCTTTTGGGAACGTTTCAGTTAACTCAACTGCAAGTGCATGCATGGGATTTATGTTTCACTGTATTTAAAATACTTTATAACACTATCTTACCCCGTTGGCAGCTGCCATTTGTACAATGACTTCTGTCGCAGCCCGGCTGAAGTATCTTCCATCGCTGCCCACTACCATAGTGCATCCTTGGCGGTCCCTCAAGTCGATGGAGGACAGGACGCTTTGGATGTAGTTTTGAAGATAGTTCTTTTTACTTTCAAAAACAGCTGTCTTCTTTCGCAACCCGTTTGTTCCTGGTCTCTGATCATCGAAAGGGGTAGTTTGGATAGTCAAAACTGGTATTGGATTAGTCTCCATGATCTTCTGAAAGGCTCCTGGACGCGTTTAAGAAGTCACTTATTATTCTTTAAAAAATTCGGAAATAAAGAATGAAGTGAAATTCAGTGCGTTTTAAATATCGTCAAACGCAACGGCACATTGGACTCTCAAACTTGCCGAAACAGAGGCAGCAAGAAGGGTGCGCCACGGCGCAGTGCGCGTCAGTAAAAGAGTGGATTATTGAGACGCGTCCCGTGACGCTTCTTTGGAAAACTAGTGTGCGACAGCTGTCTTCCCATCGCACCGGGACAGACTGTGGTATACAGACAGAAAATATACAGACTAAGTGATGTAAAAGACAAAAAATAGTCCAAGATAAGGCTTTAGGCTCACAGACACCCGAGCTGTCACCCGCACATTTAGCTTGACAGAGAGGCAAGGAGGATACAAAACTGTATATAATCATCTAACGCTCTGGCTAAAAATAGCCCGTGATGTGTGTAATCGGACGCCTCAACTCTCTGTGGCGCGCTGGCTCACAATGTAGCGCAAAGGTGCCCAAGATGAAAGCAACTCTCACCTGGCGCACACTGGAACAGCATTACACGCATATTTATTTATTTACAACATTAAACATCTGAAATGGTCCAAGGGTTGAAAAAGATACGAATCGGTGGGTTATTTATATATGCATTTTAATAATAGTAAATAAATAATAAATTGTTATAATGCAATATTTCCAATTGTATACTTTCATGATGTAAAAAATACACAATTCCACTGTAATGACCCTGTTTTTTAAAAAATAACCACAAGTCCCCTCATTTTAGTAGGTCTACAGTATTTTGGAAAATGAAAGTAAAAGTACAAAACTGTTTTCACGAGTATCAGTCTCCCTCTTGTGGTCAAATAATGGAGGTGGCAAAGACAAAGCTAATGCCACAATAGGTGGATAAAGGAAAAAAATTGTAGTGTGCGCTACGCGGTGTTGCTAAATATACTATACAATATTTTTATTTAACTTTATTTAATTTTTGTTCCCAGCCTTTTAACGGGTCGCCATTATTTCTATCCATTAAGCTGTGGATCAGAATGGATCAACTTTTCCCTTATTGTTTAAAAACTTAATTCATATTGAAAATAAATCGAACACAATTTAAACTTGATAATGATGGTTTATTTTAATCAGACAATAAACAAATTTAAAAGCATTTTAGACAGCAGTTCTCGAACAAATATATTACCATTTATTTATTTACATTAAAACTATAAAAGCAATTTACAATGACAAGTATATTTACAACATACTGAATAGGGGAATTATGTTTCCACGCTTTTAGACACCGACCACAACAGTTTAACAATGTGGATACACCATTCTTAAAGTGTCTGTGAAAGAAACTGTTTTTAGCACGGGGGTCCTTGGTATTGGTAACACATGTGGAGCAACACATGATGTTGGTCTTGGAAATAAATAACTGTAGTCAGTGGTGAGATGACGAGGAGAGTTTTTGTGTGGAGATTTGGCCATGATACTGTCAATGCTGAACGAACACTTCTGCGTCTTGTGCTCGGGCCTTTGCGCAATTTCTGAAGATTCGTGGACCTTAATGTTGAGAGTCTGATATTGAAAATATGGAGGTGGCACCATTATACTATCCGGCATTGGCACATACCCAATAGGATTAGCCTGGGCTGGCACTGGCCCCGAAACGCAGTAAGGTCGCCCATATGGTCGATAACTTAACGTTGGGTGGTAAAGCACTAGGCCATCTTTGGTGAACTCCGGTTGGTTCCTTTTGAATCTTTTTCTTCTGCGCAGAAAACTACCATTGTCAAACATGTCCTCGGATGCAGGGTCCAGGGACCAGTAGTTCCCTTTACCGGGGTTACCCGGCTCTCTCGGGATTTTGATGAAGCAGTCGTTAAGTGATAAGTTGTGTCTGATGGAATTCTGCCAAGCCGGGAATTTCTCCTTGTAGTATGGAAACTTGTTGCTGATGAAGTCGCAGATACCGCTCAAGGTCAGTTTCTTCATCGGACTCTGGAGGATGGCCATGGTTATGAGAGCAATGTAGGAATATGGGGGTTTGACGGCGGAAGTTTGTTTTGCGGCAGATATTGTAGAGGCCTCCGCGTAAAAGCTGTTTTCGCACTCTCCAGAAGAGTCGGTCTCTGAATGATCCATGTCCGATGAGCCCACTTCCATAGTGTCCTTGCAAGCCATGAAATATTCTCTGTCACTGTGGTCACCTCCAACGATGTCTATTTCATCCTCTTCTATAGAGTTGGAGGTTCGCTGGGCGTCTTCGTAATCATTGGAAAGGGTCATGATTGTGGACCCCAAATGCAGAAGAGGTGGTCTGTGGGTGGCAGTGGTTGTGGCTGGTTTGCTGGACTCCTAGAAATGAGGGCTATTTATGAGGGGCCACACACACACTGTCTTTGGTCTGTGGATAGTCAGACCAATAGGAGAGGAGTGTCACCACAGGGATTCGGATAGTCAGGCAGGTGTGGGGGCTTTGACCTGCTTTAAACAATATCATATAAGGGTGCTAAACATTAGGGTATGTTATACTGTTCCGTGTATGTTCTGGTATACTGTACTATGAGAAGTGTATTTTGCTAAAAGTGTATTATTATTATCATTATTATTAATGTTGTTGTTAAAAATTATAGCTGCACGTTGAGGTCTTATTTCAGTTGTCTTAAATATATCTTAAATGGTAATTGAGAAAACATTACACACTTCGTTTCCTTTGGACCAATAGATAGGCTATATCAAACATCTGTTGCTTTTAAAGGGGGTCATTTTTTACGCTGGCTTAAACAGAAAATGCTTGTATTGTGTAAAAGCTTTGCAATTATTATTGCTCTATACCTGTGTTTTATTGTTGTATTTATATAATTCTGTAAAAGCTTCAAAACTATTAAAACAAAAAGGGGCTTTTTAAAGAAAGGAAAATGGCATCAGATATGATTATAACGTTTTCTTATTAGGAACATAACGCAAAAATCGCTTAATCTTTTTCAAATTAATCCTAATTATGTGTATCATATTTTTATTTAATAACTTTAAAGGCATTGATCAATAATGAATAAATTACATAATGCAGTATATGTTGTCCCATCAAAAAGTAACCTCGAATTATTCTGAAGGACCTTTTTAAGATTATACTCTAATTCAGAAGCAGGTTAGCGCAGTGGGAGCTGAAATGCGCAATGGTGAATTTTCACACCACGCCTAACTACGGGTTTAAAAGACTGATTTTGCCCGATACCCCCTGGGTTTCGTTTGGTTTGTCACCTCAACATAGCCGCAGGTGGTGACCATGAAAATGGCCGTGGCCCGGCTCCCCGCATTGAATGAAGAATGGCCGTAAACGAGCCGATCACCATCAGAATCGAATAGGAAACGGCGCGGCTTTGGGTTACAGTGAAGGGGCGCGTTTTATTGGAGGGCATGAATGAGCAGAGCAATCCTCAAAGCAAACCTTGTGCGCGGATATGTGTTAAAACTGTTCGCGCTTATCTCAATTGCAAATGAAAGAGATGGAGACCACTGTTCACTTCCTCATCTGCGCACGGTGTGGAAGTGGATGCATGTAAATTAGGAGTACTTGAAAGTTGTGTAAACTGTGTAAACTCTTGACTGTTTACCACAGTCGTTGATAGGAATCTAAAAACATTAACAGATTGTACTGAATGTACAAGACTGGTAAATAACACATTGTGTTAAATAATATTTAACATTAAATATTTAATACAGACAAGAAGTTGCACAAATAAACAACAGATACTTAGAGAAACTTTAAATAAACATAGACATTTGTTATAAACGTTTTATGCAAGTGTAAACTTTACTTTTAAGTACAATTTATTCTACTGTAAAGTGCTGCATGTATTGTCTTTGTGTACTGGTCATGTGTATTAATTTTGTTAATGTTGTAAAAAAACTGTAATATGGTAAATGTTTACACACTTTAGCTCTGCATTTCTCTTGCTAGGAGAAATGACAAGCCACTTTTTTAACTTAAGCTTTCATTTACTCTTTGTTATCATGTATGGGCCACCACAGAGATTTAACAAAGAATAAAACTGTGTGAACCAACCCCAGTTCTTTCTAATCCTTAACAACGGTACTTTTTAAATAGCCACATTCTCACCTTGTAACAGAAATGGATGGTGTTAAAAAGCTGCTTGTAATAACAGGATGGTTTTCACATTGTAAAAGATACAAAATTTAACACGTTAGAAGATTTAGCAGAATAATAATTTAGGACTACATTTATTTTAATGGTTACTGAAATTTTAACTTTACAGTGTGAAATACAGCTGACTTTAGGCTCATTAGAAGCACAAACTAATCACTCACCTATAAAGACAAGTCAATTGATTCTTGGCTCGTGATCTGTCTGTAATTTTGGAGTCTCATCCAGCTCATAAAGTTCATGGACTCCCTGTAACATCATCTTCCTCTGTTTCTGCTGGAGGGAAAAATGGAAACCTCAAAACACAATCATCTTCCATTTACACTAAGTAAGCAAATGTACTATGAAGCATAATCTCTTCATCAATTAATTATTTATATCACTGCACAGCACCCATGACCCTTTTCTCTTTATTATGTAGCTTTTTCTAAATGCTATTTACATGTCAGGAACTGAAGAAGGCATTCCTGTTTGAAGTTCTAAAGTTCTGTTTATATGGGTATTTTTGCCTTTGACAGGACACTGTAGTAAATATAGGGAAGAGAGAAAGTACCTCCAGGACTGGACCTCCGTGTATCTGTAATGCTAACCCAGTGCTGTCCATTAATAGCCATATTAAAGACTTCTGATATAACACAGACTACACATATAGAAAAATAACTCTTTATACTCACCTTTATCCTAATAATCATCATTGCCAGTCCTGCTTTGTTCTTATAAGACTTCTTCCATAGAAGGCTAAATTTCACTAAAAATTAACAGACCATTTTGTAAGTGTGTTGTCCTGGGCAATTTAATAATTTCCACCCAACAAATTTGTACCTGAATGAATATATTTAATAGCTCTTCTGAAACACTGCCCGGTACTTCAAAGGTTACAGTAAGCAAACAAAACAAATACATGAGTAAAACATGAGTCATTAAAGTATTTTAATGAATAGAAAGATGTGTAGAGTGTAGAGTGAACAAACACATAATAGGTCAGATGACTTTCCAAATGTGTAGAGTATCTCTTTAAACAACTCAGACGGTAACTGTTGTGTTATTACGTGAATTCAGCAGCAAGAATTAATAAGTCTGTTTAGAAATCCTTGACTTTTCTGATTAATTTCTAATAATGAATCTATCTTTACAAGTGTCAGTTTGACACTTAAACGAGTTTCCTCTTGGTGCTACAACAACCCTTCACAGATATTTAAGCCATTGTTCGCCTGTGTTAAAGTTACACACTTCCTTTTCCCCCTCAGAATAACAACAGAAATCAGGACTCATTTACATGAAAAGAGCAGTGAAGCTCGGCTCTACTGGGGGAAGGTGGGACAGACCGGATGTACGGGAAACTGACTCATCTAATGACAAGAGATTGTGATTGTAAGATATGAGGAAACTGACAACATTTATCATTGAATGAAGCTCCTGGTCTGAACAAACTTTAGTTGGTTTCTACTGACTTTACAGGAACTCACAGTAGAAACTGGATAATTCTTAATACTGGGTTATGTGCGTAAGGAAAGTTTTTGTAAACAGTAAATTACGACTCAATGTATGTATTGTAGACATTACATTTAATTCGACACTAATATTTAATATGTGAATGGCAGATGTACAGTTTATTTAATACATTGTACTGTGTTATGGTTCTAGTTTATGTCTATTTTTCCACAGCACATTCTTATAAATTATGTATTTTTAATGTTTTGTCAGCTCAACACCACGGTTTGTGACAGACTGTTCAACGCATTGTTTTCATTTATGTCAAATGAAATATAACTAATTCAAAATTTTATTCAAAATAATCTCCATGGCCAAAATGAAACAAACTTTACCATCAGACAATCTCCTAAGTAACAATAAATCCTGGACAAGACATTATTAAATGATTTATTTACATTCTATCTATATTTAAAAGGCACCTGGCAAATTCGAATAATATCTTCCCCTTGTCTAGATGTGGTTGGTTAGTTCCCACCAGCTGCATCTTTTCAGCAAACCTGCGCAACACAAACCAATCCAGATTTTAGGAACATTTAAATGTAAAATACCAGTAATTGATTGTTGTCAAATACCTTCAATAAACAACAGCCTCTTACATACCCAAATGCATCAGACAGATGTACAGTCTTAGCTTAAACCTTTCAAAGAGTTAGACTAAACTAATCCCACTGCTGATGTGATGCAGAAGAGCTTTCCGGGTTTAGTAACATTAAGACTGAGCTTAATTCAATAAGAAAGAAGTAAAAAGCGTGTGAGAGAGCGAGTGAGAGGAGTCTGACCCCGCAGAGAGGGCAAACGCAGCTCTGTGGATTATTCGCTGGGCTGTGAGTACCACACAGCAGAGCAGAGGGGGGTCACACCAGACAAGCAGCCTGTGCTCAGGGGGGCAAATGGGGCACAGTCGGGGCTGAAAGGCAATCTGTGTGGAAGTGCACCCTCTGTATTTTTATTGCTGATACAGGCTATAATCCTCCACAGCTGGGCCGTCCTATTCATATTTATACTGATGCACTGTAATTACTTTAAAAGAAGGGTTTCATTTTTTTTTGGTTTTGTGTAAGTCGTTAAAATTAGCATGAGATAATGGAGTGTTTGATCCTCGTCGTATATACAAAATACTGGGGGGGGGAATCGTATACATCACCACTGTACTTAACTACATTCTATCTTTGCCATTAAAAGAATACAAATCTAATACTTGTGAGAGATCCAGTCTATGAGAAAAGAAAATATAGTGTATTCTCAGACATTACCAATGGGTTACTGAAGAGTTATGCATTGTGTTGATTAATGTCTTAAATCAACATAAGACCACATTTACACAGTCTAAATAGTATCCAATTGCTCTTAAGACTTTGCTGAACGCAGTGTGAACTAGATAAAAATGTATTTAAATTTAGATAAGCTTTATTTAAATATTTAGAACAGTTATTTCTTTACAGTGTGTGTTTTACCATTGCGTCTGCCCATTGATAACAGTCTTACCTTGATTTTTGTGTCTCCAAAATTGTTTAAGCCTATTTATTAATCTATAATGGAGAAATTTATTTTAATTTCTGGAAAATGAATTTGAGTGGCTAGGGTGTTAAAGTTGCCATGCAGTTGCTAAGGTGTTCTGAGTGTGTTTTTGTGTCTGCATTGCTATGTGATTTGTTGGATTACAACACTAATTAAAGTTAAGATGATATGATCTGCACGGTGGTAGATCTGTCCTAGCTCAGTCTCATTCACAGGATCAGTCTTACTGATGATGGTCAGATCTGCCTGCAGTCAAAAGAGTCCTGAATTCAGCACCATTCACAGTCACCAGATAAATGCTGCCCATCTTGTCTAAATGCCTGTATGTGTGCCTGAGACAAAAGCAGGTGACGCCTCCAAACATCCCGTATGGATTATTCGTCATAAAAAACGAATCGTTGCAGTTGTATTTAAAGTTGCTGTACGCAAGTATGTGTGATTACGGTCGTACAATACATCAATAGAGCAATACAGTTCAAGAGCATCTAATTCTTTCTTTCTTTATTGTTCAGTGTTTAATGTCACACTCTCCCTTAGAATGAAATATGAGTGACAAAAGTGTGTAAACACTCTTTGTTGTGTTACGTTCACCCCCGGCCTGTTGTCTGGTTGTGTGTGGGTGGTATGGTTTGTGTCGCACTCAAAAGGCGGCATCATTTTGCATGGTAGGAAAATATAAACAGAGACCAGAGGAGGTTTTTACAGCCTCCGACACTTGTAAGCATTCCAACATGCCTGCAAACCCCAAAACAAACACCAGACTGCAGCAGGTGACAGGCAAGTAGCTGGCTGAAATCTGATAGTTTACATTAGTGCCAAAAGAAGCCAGCTGAAATATTTAATAGAGATAAATGTCACAAACTATATTTTGAAAGACCACACATCAAGTTTGCTTAAATCAGAATTCAGCCTGGAGTTCACACTGTCAATAAAGCAAAAAAGGAGGCAAAGTTTTGAAACAGTCTGATCCACAAATCCAAACTGTATGCATGAAAGATTCTTAAGGACTTCTGCAATAAGCCAGCTGGAAAACTTCCAGAGAATTGTCAGGTGTTGGTGTGAAGTAATTGTACATACAGCAAATTGACCTTCACTTTTAACATTTTTTTTAATAATGTAATTCTTCACAAAAGAATGAAACTAGATATTAACTAGCTGCCTTACTGATAGGACCTTCTGTTTTCTTTTCTGTTATGTGCTACAAGACAAATAGTTAAAAAAGCAATTCCATTACATTGACATTGAAATCTTTAAAAGGACAGCAGAAACATTGTACATAAGACAACAGTGAAACCTGAGCAAATGGTTAAAACATTTATTATGCCTAATTAAATAAATCAAATAAATAAAAAAGATCAAACAAAGCAATAAGCCACAAAAGAACACTCTCTTAACTGTGGTAAAATGAATGTAATGCACAACCTTTTGTGGGCTATTACTTTCTTTTTATAAAACAGTGGCAACAGCATTATATAAAGTGCAAAGAATACTTAAATACTATCATTTATAATAATGAGTATAAGTAATATAGGTAACATTAATGTGACATAAGCCATTGTAGATGTATTTGCTGTAGATGTGTATTTCTAACAGCTTTGAACACTGCTCATCCAATCAGCATTTAAAATAAAATCTATACATGTTACTATACCAAACTGATGAAACAGATTGTATAGGAACACATCACACCTTATTATGTTATGCGTACAATCTCTTTTTCCAGAAATTGTCTTTAAAAACACTGTTAGTGATTAACGTTATGCACACAAACACTTTAAAAACACTGTTAGTGCATATGTTAGTTAAGTAAAAATCTAATGGGGATTTTATAACTTTCAAGGAGTTTTCTTATTGAAATGATAATCCAATTTATTTTCTTTTATTTGTTGCTAGTATCCTTTGCTTACTATCTGTGTTCAATATGTAATAACACTGAGCATTGGGAGTTAAACCAGTCATCTCTCTGCACAGGTTTCAAACTCTGACGTTTGTCAATCCGACTAGCTGAACTCGAG
>JAZGTK010022512.1:0-10249 GCA_036877625.1 Ambastaia sidthimunki | reverse complement strand
CAGCTGACCTACATTCAAAGCAGCCATTGTCCAACATTATATCCATTCATTTCCTTCATTAAGTTTTAATCTTTGAATCCCTACACAAAACTAATGACAGATTTTGGTGTTCTCAGGCTGAGGCCCAGATTGCTGCTAAGAAGTTGGATAAAGAGTACCTTCCTATTGGAGGCTTGGCAGATTTTTCAAAGGCCTGCGCTCAGCTAGCTCTTGGACCTGAGAATGAGGTTTTAAAGAGTGGAAGAGTAAGTATTCCACAGCAAAGCATTTGAGAAAAAGTCTTTTGAACAGATTTGATTAATAATCGCCAGTTCTGTTTTTGCTCAGAGCATCACTGTTCAGACTATCTCAGGAACTGGATCTCTGCGTGTTGGGGCTAACTTTGTGGTACGCCTTTCAAAGTTGTTGTACAAAGATCTCACTACACCGTTTGTTTGATGTGTCTGTAACTGATATGTCTGTTTATTCATTATAGGAAAAACAACATTTTATTCATCACCAACATCTAACTCACAATTTTCTCTTTTCCTCTTGGCCAGTCTCGATTCCATAATGTGGCTCGGGACGTGTACCTGCCTAAACCCTCCTGGGGAAACCACACTCCCATTTTCAGAGACGCAGGAATGCAACTAAAAGCGTACGCCTACTATGACCCCAAAACCTGCGGCTTTGATTTTAAAGGAGCTCTGGATGATATTTCAGTAAGATCTGAACGTTTTTCATTCTCCCAAATACATGTAAAACGTCAAAAACGTTTTGCATTTATACTTTCATTCATTTGTCGATTCTGATGGCAGAACATTATCCTCGGATGTTTCTGTTGAATGATTTTGGTTTTCCTCCATCAGAAAATCCCTGAGAAGAGTGTGATTGTTCTGCACGCGTGTGCTCATAATCCCACAGGAGTGGATCCCAGACCTGAGCAGTGGAAAGAGATGGCTGCCCTGATCAAGGTTCTGCTTTTGACATTACATTAAATTAAAGTCTAAGAGACAGCTGAGCTCCGGCCTGTAGAAAGCTACTTGTGCAGAGTGAAAGAGAGATAGTGTTTAAAGTCCTGTGTGTGGCTTATCTCTTTGCTTGACCATTTGGACAGATAAAAGATCGATGTTTTACTGATAAGCGTTCCCACTCTCATTTCAACAGAAAAGAAATCTCCTGGTGTTTTTTGACATGGCTTACCAGGGATTTGCCAGTGGGGACATTGATCGCGATGCTTGGGCTGTGCGTTATTTCATTGAGCAGGGCCACAACGTTATTCTGTCCCAGTCTTTTGCTAAGAACATGGGTCTTTATGGTGAGCACAAGGAATCCTCATTTAGCACCTGTGTTGCTGGACACATATTTGGACACTGCTTGGTCTAAAGCCTTATGCTGAAACTAAAATTACAATAAAACATTTTTAAAAGTGAATTTTAAGTAAATTAAAATGAATAGTAAAGCCAAGTGCCAACTGGAACATTCTGTTATAATTGTTACAATATTACCATTATATTTAGTATAGTATATTATAGTATAGTATAGACCTAAGTTAAGAATGTACATAAGTGTTAAATGTATGTTTTATGCAGTAGATTATAATATCACTCTATACAGTGTCATTATTCTGAGAGCTCTGTATTTTTGCATCATGTGATAAGGTGAGCGTGTCGGGGGCTTCACAGTAGTTTGTAAGGATGCTGAGGAGGCCAAGCGTGTAGAATCCCAGCTGAAGATTCTCATACGGCCCATCTACTCCAACCCACCCATGAATGGAGCACGCATCGCCTCCACCATTCTCAACACACCCGAGCTGTACAAAGAGTGGTGAGTCCTGAGACCTGTCGCAAAGCAGGAGATGATAGTTGAGATCCACAGACTGTTGCTTGACGCTTTTTCTGCTAGGCTTGGGGAGGTGAAAAATATGGCCGACCGCATCATCAGGATGAGGGAGATGCTTGTGTCTAACCTGAAGAAGGAGGGGTCCACTCACAACTGGCAGCATGTCACTGACCAGATTGGAATGTTCTGCTTCACAGGACTGAAACCAGAGCAGGCAAGTGAAGTGCATTCTGGGTAACTCTGATAAGGCCTCAGCCTTCTTCACAGCCTCACACAGATTTCTGAAACATCCCAGCTAACAATTTAAGGTCGTAAGAACGTTTCTCTAAAGTTTCCATTAAGTAAAAATGTTATTTTAAAAGGTCTAGGAATGTTCAGATCATTCAGTTTTTTAGATTTTGTATTAACATCACTGTTTGGTTATAAGAACGTTGCTCAAATCTTTTTAATTCTGTAACTATTTTAAAATGATCCACTAACAACTTAAGAATAACGTTTTTGATAAGATACATAACGTCAAAACAACATTCTTACTGCAAGAACTTACTGGTAACTTTGAGGGAACTTTTAGAGAACATTGTCCAATGTTCTGAGAACGCTCCCTGTTAGCTGGGATATCTTTATCAACTATCCCATGTTTCTCATTGACTTTTCATTGCTTGTGTTCTGTCACTTTGTCAGGTGGAGAGGCTGACTAAAGAATTTTCTATATACATGACGAAAGATGGCCGGATCTCTGTGGCTGGTGTGACCTCAGGAAACGTTGAATATCTTGCACACGCCATCCACACCGTCACAAAGTAAAGCTGGCACTGTAGAGACTGTACAGTAGTTACAGTAGACAGAGGGTCAATTAAAGATAATGTGTTGACTTCCACTTTACTGGATTTGTCATATTTAATGTTAATTCATGACAGTTTCTGAGTCCATTGATAAACTAAAGCAAGATTCTTGCTTTAAAATGTATTTCAAAATGATAAAGGCTTTAAAGGATATAATTTATAATAATTCCTTCATTTCATTAAAAATAACTGGTTTTGTATGCCGATATCACAATATAAATCATGTTTTCATGCATTTAAATAACTCTGAAACACAACACAGTCAGTGTTAAGACTAGTCAAGACTATTCAAACCCAAATACTTAATTATAAAGAAATGACTGAAACGATCTGAGCTGAATTTATGTTTAGATTTTAACTGCAGGACTCTTGAAGGATTGTAAACAGTTTATGGTGCCTGTGCTATTTTACTGTAATCCATCTTATGATTTTAAAACAAATGACTCTTAAGCAGTAACACACTGTTATTGTCCATATTTATATCTACTCAACACTTAGTAAGTTAACTAAGTTACCATATGAGCTAACTATTAATAATCAACAATTGCCGGCAGTGTGTGTTCTAGCTCTATTTTTCTGTTATTGATTATAAAGTTTATTTACTTTCTGTCTGTCTGTATCAATGTATCAATACAAACTAGTGCTATGCTCTAATTTTTGTCCTGGCTCTTGAAATTAAACCTTATCTTTTAGATCAACAATTATCAATACGCAGTCATTTTATCTACAAACAAATATAGATTTATTTTAGAATGGAAACTGTATACTGACCCTTAAACACATACTGTAACTGATATTTCAGTGAATAATCGGTGCTTCATAGAAGGCTCTGAATGTTTAGTCTGGTGGGTGTTTAGGTATCCAGTAAATCTGTTTAACTTCTAACTGTTTTTTTTGGGCACTGGGCTTAATAGAGAAAGTTAACAGAGGAGAGATCAACTGACTTCTATGAGTTCATTTATTTGATGTATCGAGTCTCATTCAGGCTAAATCATTCTGTTTTTAAAAACTGTCGAAATATGTATTTGGAACGCTGAGCATTTTAATCCAAAAGTAAATTGTGCTGTTTATTGTGCTGTTGTCCAGAACAGATTTCATCTGCCTAAAAAATGGTATGAGTAAAAGTGGTATGAGTCCTGCAACAATAAACAAAGAAATATAGATGTTGTGCATGTGTGTGTGTTTAAAACATTCAGTGCCTTGTATGATCTTAATATGAAATTATTACAAAACTGGTTTTAGCCATCAATGTGGCTAAAACCACATTGTGGTAAATTGTCTAAAATGACAATATATGTAAGACATAAATGATCATTGAAATAAATTATGACATGAATACTAAACACAAACAATATGTGATAATTTTGGCAACTGTAGTTTTTGTAAACGTATATTTTTGTGATAATTTAATAATTTCAGGATCATGTTAATGATTATAATTTACGGGGACTTTTAGACTTTTTTACGTTAGTAAAAGTCTTTGAAAGTTTATGTTGAATTGCACCAGGTAATCTACTAAACCAAATGTTACGTCACCTAATTATTAAGTCATGAGCCTAGCTTGTATTGTTTAGCTATATCACAAGCATAATAATGGTATCCATTTTATTCTCTCTCTGTCTGTGCAGATTATGATGCGTGTGAAATGAAACACAGCTACAGAAGATTTGTAGTATGGTGACGTAATGGAGACAGCTGATTGCGCGTCACGTGACTCCAGTAAAGCTCATTACGTCATCATACCTCCATATGTCACCTTGTCCAGTAAACAAATCTAAACTCGTTTTCTCGCAAACACTCACAAAATGGCTCATGCTTTTAAACACTGCCAAAACCTGATGGTTACCGGAGCTAACCGAGGCCTCGGACTGCAAATAGTTGAGAGTCTGGTAACAGGAGGCTTTTCTCCGGGGAAGATAATCGCTACTGCTCGGGATCCAGAGGCAGCAAAGGTAAAGCTGCGGACAGATGATGTGCATTAAATAAAAATACGTGTTTGTAGTCCTGCCTTCGACTTACGAATGATGGGCCTTATTATGTTCCCTTCACTCTCCCATAATGTCCTGTCACAAAAGTCCGAAAGCCAAACTTATTTTTTTATGAATAGAAGATTATTAATAGAAGGCTGAAACTAAGTGAAATTGGGCACATATATAATGTGGGTGCTTTAAACAGAAAATTAAACCTAAAAGATAAAGATAAAACAGAAAACTTGTGTTATGTTATCTTTTGATTTTTTTCATTTCTTTGCACTTTTCTCTGATAATTGTAAAGTTACAAGAGATAAGTTATATAAGGACCATCAGCTGTAGCTCACTACGTAGTGGACAACGGCGCTGTCTTGAGGCCATATCACGCAATTGCATTAATAAATGTACTAATGGGAAATAAATTGTGAGACCTGTCGCATTTCTAATTGGTGGATTTCCTTCACCTTTTGAAAAGGGCCGGGGCTAGAAGGAAACAGATCTGGATATGAAAATATAATTCAACAATATACAGTATGTGTCTAATGACAATTCGCTATTGCAAATCAACAAGATTTATGCACAGACCAAATATGTCTTGCAGTGAATGTAAGTTGTTTTTTTTATAACCCTGCTATTGTATTCCATATAATCCTTCAGTTATATGAAATCATAAAACTGCATGTTAATGAATCATAAAATAAAAAATGAATGATTTAGTATCTGAGTTGGTACTGCTTGACATTTCATGAAAACATTCTTACGTTTTTATGACATTTAATTTGTTTATAGGAGTTGCAAAAGCTTGCAGAAGAGTATGGGAACATACATATAATTAAACTTGGTAAGAATAATAGGTTATGTCAGCACTTTGTGGTCTAGAATCAAATGTATTGGTTTAACTGATTGTGGAGTGTTGATTATAAATGTCTCTGTTATTAGATGTTACCAGTCAGGAGAACATTGAGAAAGCAACATCAGAGGTGGAAGAGCTTGTTCAAGAGGAGGGTCTGAACTGTCTCATTAACAACGCCGGGATTAACGTCGTGGCCGATCTTGATACGGTCACTGCAGACAAAATGTTGGAAAACTTCCATTCCAACTCTGTTGCCCCCTTGATGCTCACCAAGGTTTCAGTTCTCAAATTAAATCTGTACTTTACATTACATGTACCCAGCTAACAATTTTAGACCGTAACAATGTTACCCCAATGTTTCCATTAAGTAACAAATCGTTACAAATGTTATTTTAAAGGTTCAAGATATCCAGTTTTTAAGAACATTATTCAAACATTGTTTAATTCTGTAACATTCTTAAAACAATACACTAACTACTTAAGCATAACATTTTTATATGTGTAATATAACCTTTAAAAAGTTCTGCAAGAACTTTTTTGATGACTTTGGGAGAACTTTTAGTGAACATTAACCAACATTCTGAGAACGTTCCCTGTTGGTTGGGTATGAACTTACCTCCTTACAAATGTCAGAAAATGTACTGATGTGTCATGCAGGCCGTGCTTCCGCTGCTGAAGCGAGCAGCTGCGAGGGGAACAGGGATGGGCATCCACAGAGCAGCAGTCATCAATATGTCATCACTGCTGGGTTCTGTGGAGCTCTACTGGGGCGATCGGGCCAACAGTTTCAAATGGTACCCCTACAGAACATCAAAGGTCAGTCTGACTCCACCCGCTTTGTTCAACTGGCTAACGATGAAACAGCTGTTCCATCTCTGAGGATATGATGTCTGAGAACTTTGTTTTGTAACAGAGTGCGCTAAACATGATCACCAGATGTTTGGCGGTGGACCTGCAGGAAGAAGGAATCCTATGTATTGCTCTGCATCCGGGTTGGGTGCGCACTGATATGGGTGGACCAGAGGTGAGCCCCATTCTTCTCTCTGTTCGGTGCTGACGGCTATATATCTTACCAAAATAAGATAGTGTTACTGCAAGTATAAAAGTCTTTTAATTGGTTGTTTGTTGTTTTCTATAAAGGCACCATTAAGCACAGAGGAGAGCATTGCCTCTGTGTTGTCTGTGATTGGTGGATTGTCTGAAAAGGATCATGGCTCATTTCTGCACTACACTGGTGAACAGTTACCCTGGTGATGCTGCAGATGTGTTTACATGCGCAAATGTTATTGTGCAGTTTGCTGTTCATTTGCATATTTAAAAGTTTAATGCTAACTTATGAAATGTTACTTGATATGTTTACTTTTGAAAACTAGATTATATCAATCTAAACTAAATCTGCTAAACGAATTATGAGAGCATTGACGGTTTAATACTGTCAGATTATAAACTTGTCTTGTAAATTCTCACCAGGCTTAACCAGGACTCATGCTGTAAAAACAGCCATTTTAGTTTAATAACTGCTTTTTCATAGAGTTGTATATTTAAAATGTGCAGAAAACTGTTTTTGAAATGACACATTCATCAAATGTCTTATTTTGTAAAACTGAATAAAGATACTGTAACTTAAGTAAAACGTAGTTTCTTTGTTCTGATTCACATATTTCTGTGCTGTCAGGGAACTGTAGAATTCTCAGTTTCTTCATGCAGAAAACCACACACATTTCTCTTGTAGCAATACAATATTATAATTGTTCAAATAGAGGGTTTCTCATCTTCAACATTGAAAGTCTTGTTCATGAGCAGTTATCTAATCTGGCAGCTCTGGCTATTTGGGTACAGGGTAGTGATAAACTGACCATTGTATTTGCACAGTGTAGTAGTAAAGCAAAGAAAGATTAACTTTATTAGCCAATGAAACACACTAAATTCAGCTTGTATTTCAGCCGAAGATTCACAAGGGGAGTGTAGAAGTCGTCTGGTTAATATAAACTGAATAAAAAAGTGCTCAAACAGGTTTTCCCATGTTTACGGATCAGATGTCAGGTGATTGCTTGCAGACTCTGTGCTTGACTATGGATTCATCCTGGCTGTAGTTTATCCACAACAGTGGAAGCAATGGAGGAAAAATAACAAATAAAAAGGTAATGTTTTTGTCTTTTGTCTTTTATTAGAGCTATTTTGTTGAAAATAAATGAATAACTGCAGAGGGTATAACTGAGTAAAACATACAGATATGATGTCAACACATTATATCAAAACATGGTTTTACATTAACTAATCAAACTCAAGTGACCTTGAATAAGCCATTTCAACTCCATCAGTCAAAATATAATGACCTGACCTTGTTTAAAATGGCAGTTTGATTAAACTTCAAAATTTAAGGCAGCAAAAAGGTTTTACAGTGAAGGATTAAATAATGTATATATACACGCATGCACACACAAAACTCAATACAGTAAATCCTTAAAAAAAATTTGTCTCTTTCTAGGGCTGTATATGGCAGAGAAACATGATTTGTTTTTCGACCCTGGATCTGTTTTTTGGAGATATTAAACCTCTCTCCTCTGAGGAAATCGAGTATTTTATTCTGGGTGTTTCTGCTACCCTTTTTCTTTTATCTCTTTGCCTTATAATATGGCAAATTTACTGCTACTGTACAAAGGTTCTCATTTCAGAAAGAAATGGTAAGTTTTTATGCTAAACAATTAATTATTTTTATATTTAACCATTATTATAGAGGATTTGTACATATTACTATTAAACTTAACTATAGTTTTAGATAAACATACATGTAGCCTAGCTACACACAATTGTATATAATATACAATACTGTTAATTATAACAACATTGTATGCTAAAATGCATGTATAATAAGAAGTCTTCGAATATAGCTTATGGGCAACATTTTTGTCAACATTTGATTCCTTGTTAGCAGATGATTGGTCAGCCAACAGTGTAGGTTTTCAGTATACTGCACAAACAAAGGGAACTAAGGTGAGGACCACTTAAATAAACCATCAATATATTCTTAACCAGGAATGTATCCATTGTGTACTTAGTTTGTTTTGATAGTCTGCTTGCTTTCACTTAAATCAAACAAAATAAATGAAAAACTAGTTTTGTAGATAGTTTGTCTTCTTGTCAAACAGCATGTCTGTATATCCAAGGAACAGAATAACCAATAACCAGGCACACACTCTCTCCATCAGACGGAGGTCCTGGACCGGGAGAGCCTCAAACTGTCCCCCGGCACCTCCTACACCAACCCGGGCAGCAGTCTAGATCTGGCCAGTGTGTCTGATCCAGTTGAGGAGCACGTCCAGGGATCTCTGCGCTTTTCGCTGTTTTATGATCAGCTGCAGTCCAGACTGGTGGTGACGGTACTGGATGCCCAGGATCTGGCCGTGCGGGACTTCAGTCGAAGTGTGGATCCATTCATTTGGGTGCGCCTGCTCTGGGCAGAGAGAGAGGATGAGGAGCAGAGTTCACTGCAGTGCGTGCTGCATGAGTGGCAGACGCGTCTGGTGAAGAAGAGCTGCAGTCCTGTGTTTGGAGATCAATTCTCCTGCATGCTGGTTGAGGAGGACGTTTGCAGAGTCACAGTTAGATTTGAGGTTAGTGACTGGCCTTGCGGTTTATTTAGGAGGCCCATGATGCACGTATTAATTTCTGATGGTCCTTAATTAAACTTTGGTGAGCTTTGTTAGACTGTTGATTAAAAAAAATAAGGCTGAGGAACCATTTGGGGTTCCTCATGTGGCACACTAGCAGAACCATCTGAAGAACAACTGGGCAACCAAAGATGTATCGGATATCCTATTTAGTACCTTCCAGTGTCTTTCCATTTATATTATCATGATATTATGAGAATGTGTATGCATAACAACTGGCTGTCTTTTAGGTTAAAGATTTTGATAAATACTCAAGACATGGAATCCTGGGAGAAGCCCGGGCTAAACTGAACAACTTGAAAATGTCATATCCCCTGGAGTTAAGGCAGAACCTTCAGGTACCAAAGAAAGTAAGTTTTATCCTAGTAAAACACATTTTAAATTCAGGCTATGATGAGGAACAAACGGAAGGCTAAATTGTGTGTGCAGGACAGGGCTGGTGAAATGCTCCTCTCTCTGAAATACATGCCCACATCTCAGAGGCTGGAGGTAGGAGTGCTGAAGATCAGAACAGTTTCTCATCCTACTATGACAGAGAGAGGTGAAGATATATCAATGTACACTTAACATAATTCAAATGCAGAAGTTGCATAAAATTAATTTATATATATATATATATATTTACTGTTTTGCGTGATAGCACGTGCATTAAGGTTAACTAGGGTTAACGCATTTGAACCTTTTTGTTACTGTTTATTATTTTTATTTATTATTGTTGTTATAGTATTTATTTTATTGACAGCTCTCTACGCCAGGACCAGCGTCATCTGTAACCACTGCAAACTTCGCCATCAGAAAACATCTCAGAAGAAGCGCTGGGATGTGACTGTGTTTAATGAAGTGCTCATCTTCCTCCTGCCAGATCAAAACATTACAGAGTGCTGCGTTATAGTGTCTGTTTACGAGCTGCACCCGAAGAAGAAGAACTCCAGGCGTCTGATTGGTCAGCTCCACCTCGAAACGGGAAACACGTCAGAGAACGAGCACTGGAAGTTGATGATGCAATCACTTCGACAGCCAATCGCGAAGTGGCATTTAATTCTTATCTAAATATCCCTAATGTTTATTTATTATATATGTGCAAACTCTCAT
>JAZGTK010022511.1:0-10249 GCA_036877625.1 Ambastaia sidthimunki | reverse complement strand
TGGAAAAACTCCTTTCTGCCCTTTCCGGACTCTTGTTTTTCTATATTGATGTAATTTAAAGAAACATATGAAAACATTTGCCTTTGACCCTGGCTGCTTATTTTTTAACCCCACTTTACATCCAAGCCTGCCTGTCACTCAGCTAGCCAACAGCATTATTTGTCATTCTGACTGAGTCTGTGACCCGGGGCACATCAGGTAAACAGTTTCACACGCTCAACAGCTACGCAATGGCTATAGATTTCACCTGGTCATGAAAGAATGAATAAAATTGCCCTACAGAACTCAAAGGAAAGGCAGCGCATTTGCCCTCCTGCGTTGGCGGCTGTCTGCTCCCTAATCTGAAGGCCAGTGCAATGAAAGACGTGGTTTTAGGGGTCATTTGACAAATGTCAAGCCAGCGGCCCACATGAAAGGCGAGCGAGTGAATCCCAGGCGAGCAGCACTATCATCACTAACTGCTGGTCTGTCAAAGCTGGTCTGAACTCACACCCCCCATGACGTGTCTGGAATGCGAGCTATGCGCTCAGAAACTGGAAGCACAGGGGTGTGGGAAAAGGGTGTGAGGTCAGAGGTCAATTTTTACCTGCAGAGAAACAGGGATCAGCTGCAGTGAATGCTTAATGCGGTCTTGGCCTGCACCTAGAGCTACTGCAGAGCTGATAAACAAACTCCAAATGAAAAGGCAAGCTGTGGGTGTTTTGTTCGAAAGGTTGCACACCTACACTGATTTAATCTCCACATCACAAGTTCTCAGCTGCTTTTGAAGTGATACATAAACATTTGTTAACATGCTCGTTTACTCGGCAGTACTTGACTTTTACAGTCAAAATCAAGAATGTGGGTGGAAGTTGAAGTTAGTATTTACATTAAAATACTCAACATATACCACAACAACTATACAATAAAACATTATGCAGAAACAACTTATTTATAAGTAAACTGTAAATTGACACAGAAACATCAGGACGGGACTATCTGTTTAACCCACCAATAGGAAATGGATGAAGTTTTGGGAATCTGTAACCTATAACCCATTTTTGGGAGACAATCATTATTTTTGTAATCCAGATTTGTTGATGCTACTGGCACATTATAGGATGTTTTATTCCACTATGTACTGAACCTGCTCTATATGGTCGAATGACAATAATAAACTTGTGCCTTCAAACAAGCAAAACCATCATCATAAATTAGTCACGGTACGTCTCGTGCAGAAAGTGCCTGGCTGGCAGCTTTTCAAAGAAACAGCTTTACTTCTGTGAATGCAAATTCATCTTATGCCTCGAACCCTGATCCAAAGTCCAATATAAAAAAAGCCCCATAAATCCCGGACTGAGGTGCCTAAAACGGAGTGAGAGTGAGTCTAGTATATTGAAGGCTGAAATGTTCTCTGACAGTACAATAATAATTCATTCATCTTTGAGTGTGTACTGAGTCATGGTAATACTAGCAGCTGGTCAAGCGGACCCTGCGCTGGTCACCCACAACGAAACAAGGCATCACTTTCTCCTGCTCTGTTTTCTGTGAAACATTTCATTCGACCGTATGTTTCCACATGTGATAGAAACTGACAGACATGAGCAAATGGGACAGGAAATAGACGAGTCAGCAATCTTTAGCAAAACAATTTCAAAGCAAAGCTTTGCACGGACCACTGCTGTGAGGTGACAATAAATCGGAGAGTTATATACTGTGTGGTGTTAACAGTCTGCAGTGCTAACAACCCGTTTAATAGCATAAGGTGTAGGAAAACACAAAATAAAGTCTTTTTTTTTTAAATCAGGTGCTATTGTTTTCACTCAATATGCTGTCAGCCGGGGTGGTCTACATCAGCTTTACGTCACTGGATCTAAACAATTTTTTTACCCATTAAAAATAGTGACATGTTTACATCCCATTAAAAGCTATAAACTGCAAATAATGAGGATCATGGGTTAATTGTATAACAACAAGCAATTAGGAACCTGTTTAAACGCTAGCCACACTACACATAAAATAGAGCATTAAATTACCATTAAAACTACACCTATTTAATTACATCAGTTAACCAAATAAAATATAATCAAGTGGCATTTATTTTATATTTTATAGCTCAACACACTTTTCACACAATAGAAAAACACATTTAAGATAAATTTAGTGAACTCCATCTGTGGATATTCTGTTGGACTTTCTAATGTTAAATACTGCAAAAATGATTCAGAAAAGTTCATTATTTCTGAGAAGAAAACTTTAGCTAATCTTAACCCTAAATACTCAGCCTGACAGCTACATTGTGACACTAGTGAAACCAAAAAACAAATCTTCTCACATCAAACAAAGCATTCTCAACAGCCCACAACACATGACTGAGTTCACATTATCACCTGTTATTCGCTTCAGCTGGCTTGTGTGACCAAAACTAGATCAAGATTATGTCCACTTCAGTGAAATTGTGCTGAAAAACTCTCTGAGGGGAATTTCAAAGACAGCATACATGAGTTGTACACATGCAGTGACTAGAGCGGGGCCCATCTGTACAGGAGTTGAATACATGAATAATACTTTGAGACTCTAAACCTCAAGGCAGTGATGTTATATTGAAGTCATTAGCATGTAGTGGAAAACAGCAGTTCTGTTTCCACAGGGCCTCTCCAGTACTGTCCCTTAAACACTGCGATTATCATAAAGAGAAAGGGATGTTTGAGACATTCTGAGGACGGCAAAAGTTCTGGTCACTCCACAGGGAAATCCTCGGATAGGGTTTGGTTCTAAAGTAAATCCCGGCTTGGGATTCAGGAATACTTACGAGTTTTTTTTTGGAACATGAACACAAAGTTGACAAGAGAGAACAGTCTACATCTGCTGATCCAATCCTTGGGTGTACTGAGTAGTAAACAAAAGAAAAAAAGATTTTTTAGCCACTGAATATGAGCAGCCATCACTCTAAAAATAGATAGTTGTACTCAAGAACAGGCTTAACAGGCTTCTGGAGTGACTTTTATGCAGAAAGCATTATAGCATACCACACCTCGCACTGCTCCTTTTAAAATGTTCTTTCTTTGATATTCATTTTAAGATCCAATAGTTTCTCTGAAGTTCCAAAGAACTAGATTCATGATTCCTCCATTTAGTCACAAAGTTAAAGAACCCAGTGCTGAAGACAGATATCTGACAGGGGTGGGGAGGGACAGAACTCATCAGAGGGAGTTGGTGTCTGAGCTGGGCCATCATGAGGGGCTAGTTTGATAGAAATGCAGGAAAGGAAGACTGATGATTGCTGAGCATGTGGTAGAGAAACAAAGAGGGAGGGTCTGAACTAAGAGGTACTTGGGTGGTCTTTCAGCCTCTTCCATGAGATGAGGGTCTCTCTTCAATAGTCTATGTGTGTAAATCTATGCTTTGGCATGTAGTAGAGTTTTTTATTAAAGTAGAGTAGAGTAATTATTAAAATATATGCCTTTCTGAAAAACAAGAGTTCTTGTTTGGAATAGGTAAGACGTGACCAGGATATTATTCATTAATAATACTAGGCAATGTGTTTGCACTTACTCATCTGTACTCTTCAGATATCTACTAATAATGCTAATGAGATCCTCTAACATTCTCTAATGACAAACGTCTTGTCTTGTGTTAAGGGCCTTTTGAACACTAATGTTAAAGGAACACTCATAAACATTTGGTACATGCACACAAACATATTTACATATAATAGCCTAAACAATCATAAGGTGGTTTGCCTGTCTTGGCTGCTCTCTCAGCAAAAATTCTTTTGCTTTTTGTTCTTTAAATCTTTCCAGCTAACAAGTATCCCATCCCACACCAAAAAAACCCACATTAAAACAGATCAACAACCCACCTTTATAGGCTGATTTAGACAGTTGTTTATAACAGGTAGAGAGGTTAGCCTACAGCATCTGGTTGTAGCTTATAGACTATGTCATCTTCAATGTTTCACAGCTCCCCAATTAGTCTTGGATTATCTAGCAGTGAAATTTCAAGCTGTTAATTGGTCAAATATTCCCTTTAAATACACTTACTGAAAACCTGTAGGAAGCAGCAGAACTGTTTGGTGGAATGTTTCATGAGAGCAGCTGGGAAGTTCAGGTCAAATCTACAGTAGATGTAATATTCCATATTTATCCCAGAAAGGCAGGGGATAAATGATGGTCATTGTGTGGACAGAGCTCCCTGTCATTCCACAGTCATGCTAATGGCTCTAATCTGACAGTGGGCTCTGGCTCTTTGCTCCCAGCTTTTTCCTCAACAACACAAACCCACCCCCAACCCTTTCACATTCCTGTCCCCCATGTCATCCGCAAGGAACGGGCAGTATTGCATGCCTGTTTGTTCCTTTTGTCATACAAACTTCCCAGCTATTAGGGACCATGTTAGGAGGGGCAGTGGTTTGAGGGGTTAAAGACTGAGGAAAAAAGGGTGTTGTGAGGAAGAGGGTGGGTTTCTGCCTGAGACCACTAAGCTCAAATGCTGGCCCACTCTAGCCCCTGCTGATCATTAGCCATTGTTTCTGATCAGTCATGTATTTGCTCATGCAAAGCCCTCCTTGATTTAAAAAAAGTGGACCACTGTTTAATATGTGTGCTGCAGACTGCCAGTGGAGGGCAGGGTAAATGGCAGACCATTGGTTTTGACCCATTGAAAATGACAGCAGAGATTTTGCTTAGAATTACTCTGTCAGTAGAGCGGCGGGTTTTTAGCCACCTTGTGCTGTCGTAGACACCTGCAGATGTGTACAGTGTGGCGGCAGCCCCCTTATTATGCTAGCAGCTGGAGCAATTGAGCTGAAAATTGGTACGCCAACACGCTCTAAAGCCATGCGGGTCGAGCGGGGATGAGAGTGAATCAGCTTAAAATACCAGCGTAATCCACTCTGACAGGCCCAAACGCAAATGGAATTTAACACCACATGGGTGCTTCAGGAACTCATGGCTATGCAGGATTGTTTTCATCCTTTTTTGGCCCATCAGTCCGGTAGATAATGGAGTTGGCCGGTAAGAGTTCAGGATGTATCGCCTCTGAGGTGAGGGGGGTCGTAATGGCCTCTAATATTTGCGTCAGGAAATTTACATGGCGAAAAAGTATCACAATCACAGCCTGGTATTAGCCGATGACACAGTTCCTGTCTGGCAAATTTAATGGCGGCACAAAGTTGGTCTTAGGACTCAGTGTTTAGTTTACAACTGGTAAAATTTAAACCAAGGATTAGAAGCCCCAGAGAGTAGATTCAGGACTTGTGGCAGACTTCTCATCGACATATAAAAATGTTATTTCAGGCCATCAGTTATGGGTGGGCGGTTCCTACAGATGTTGGTGTGCGACTGGACTGCAAATCTCATGGTTACCATGTGAACGTTTGTCAGGCAGATTCCTGACAAGGAATGTCTGACAGCTTCATTTATCTGTTAGATAGACAGTGCTCCCTGTAGATGGAATGCCTCAAGTTCACCAAAACTTTTAATCGACCTGACTGCTTCTGTGCTTTTGACCTGTGGGAACAAGATTTTGTTACTTTTGTAGATTTCCAAGGGCAACCTCAGAGTTGTGGTTTGACCTAGAAAGACGGCTTCAACCGAGAAACATTTGCCAGACGAAAAGTGATACAAGAGCATAAAAATGGGTGGAAATAGTTTTAAAGGGGGCAGCAGGAGCACAAAGTGTTCTCTAATTTCAGTCTAATTTTCCTTGAGAGGAAAATGACAGGTTAAGTTAAATGGTTGCCCTTAATATTTAACGTTTCTCCTGCCATTTTCCTCTGTGGTGTTCTGGTGAAGACATCAAGCAATAACATTACTGATTGGTAAGCCAAGAATCCCTACAGGAGTCACACTGGGGACTTAATTGTTGTACCCCAATGACACCGTAAATGATCCCTCTGTTTATAATTACACACCAGGACTCCGTTGCAACTTTTGGAACACGCTCAGGCCAAGTGAAATTAGTCACAGTTCAACAGATGTCTGTAATTTTTGTAAAAAGGATATAAAGTTAAGTAAAGGTTTTTAAGTCAGCTTCCAACCCAGCGTAAACATTCCAACCCACAAAAGCCCTGAAGCAGAGCGATGCTATGCAAAGCCAACATTCCCGATAGCGGATCATTCTGGGGTTTGTCCCAACTGACAAATCACACACTTAGCCATTAGACAGTGGCCATTTGCGAATGTGTACCAAGGCTACGCTGAGTGCTCCAGATTTTAAAAAGAATGAATTCCATTGATTCACTGGACCGTAAATAGACTTCAGACAGTTTTAGCTCCACCACAATCGCTGTGCTCCCCAACTTCCCTTTGAGCAAAGCAGCTCTTCTCCAGCACCTTCAGTTCAGTCTGTTACTGGGGTTTGTCTTTGCAACTTACCATAAAGTGGCTTTTTTGCAAGAAAACATGACTTACACAGTGGCTTTTTTGCATGACTAATGCATATGGAAATGCAAGTATGGCTATTATACATAAACTGACAAAGCAAATGCTAACTGACACAACCAGTTAGGAATATTAAAACTGAATAATACACAGACCTTATGAGGCTAGAATTTATTTGACTGCCTAAATTCACATTTTTAAGGGAATGAAAAATGCGGGAAGGGAAGGCAGAGCAAGACTGTGAGCTCTGAGACATTTGTAAACTGCATCTTAAACATGGGGATTAGAAGAAAACTGGATTATGGCATCTTGCATCAGTGTTCAGTGTGTGTTATCATCACACATACAGCCCTTGACATCCTTATGAGATAAAGAGGTTGCTGTGGGTCTTGAGGGAGATGATGTTTAAGAATATGGTTGGCCAATATGACGTATGAAAACCTGAAAATATGAAGTATTGCCAAATTGATATATATTGATATTTACCAGGCTGATATTCAGCTGATATTTGGCCACTCATTCATCATTATTATTTATAAATATTTATCACATGACTCTATGGAATACTTGATTCTGATTGGTCAGTTGTGACATTCACAGCACTCCTAATGATATATCACTCCACTCTCACTTCTCTTACACCAGGTTTGAATTGTAACAAATGAGCTAGTATAATATTTCATGTCAATTATTTAATAATATGACGAGTAGCTGTGTAGACCTATTAGGATAATGTACAACTAGCCATCCAGTTATGACAAAATATAATAAATAAAATAAAATATATTTGTTTCAATAAATGTTAGTTGTTTTTTATTATTTACACATTATTGTTGTTTTACTCAACATCCAGATGCAAATTGCCAGTGCCAGTTTTGTATTTTATTGTAAAACTCAATGAGCAAGAATTCAATTGTATCACTTACAATGACTATATGAAACATTGAAGCCCTGAATCAGAGAACAAGTCAAATGAATCTATTGTATGTAAGTGCAGCAGGCTGTAAATGCCTCACAGCTCATTATCTGCACAGATCCTGCATTATTTTTCACTAAAGACATTCCCGCCCACATCACCCTAAACAACCATCAGAATCAGCCTGTCTGGATCCGTGAAGCACCACGTGATTCAGGCAAAATATGCAATTCTCATCAAGGTCTGGAGTTATGGGCCAGCCAGACCCCGAGTCTTCTGTCTCTATTAATGGCAGCGACGGCCACAATGAAAACAAATCACCTGGGCTCTCCAGACGGCCGGCTTCCATCTCCGGAGAGTCGGACAGATTCACTCACAGACATCTAGTCCATTTACAAATTGGAAAATGCAATTTAAGGACAAAAAAAGAAGAGAAACATCAAGCAAGAACTTTGTGCAGACTAAAGATTCTGCAGAAATCAAACCAGATTTTCTGCTACACGTCTGTGTCTGGCCCATAATTAATATTGTTTACCAGAAAACAGTAGGAAACCATCTGAAACTTTTATAAAAAACAAGCCTATTAACTGGCACTCAGAGCAAAGTTTTGCTTTCTTTAATTAAATGCCATTTCAGTTATTTATTCCCTGTGAGCTCTTTCCAAAGAGTTATCTTTAATCTTAGAGTAAATAAAAACAGCCCTCCACATAAAGCTGGACTATCAGGCTCTGAAGACAAGACCATCTACAACATCATCATTTAGCTTTTATAGATTTACTCAAAAAACTGCTTTTTCCTCTATGTCCCTCTGATTATATGTTATTTGTATGGATTCACAATATATGTATGTAGTCACCCCTGTACTGCATTCCATATACTGTATGATATTCTTTATTAAAGGGATAGTTCTTTATAAAGTCCTTATTTTTGTTTATTGTACACAAAAGTATTTAGTCATATTGGCTATTTTAACTTCAGTTCATATAACTTCAGTGTCTTTAAAAAGTTGCTCTCAGATTTTCTAAAAAATATCTTTTTGTGCTCAGAAGATGAATGAAGGTTTTTAGGGGGGTGGAATGACATTACAGTGAGACAGAGTATTCATTTTGGGGTGAACTATCCCTTTAATACAGCACTTAATATACACTAGTAAGAGCTATGATGCAAAACACCTGTTACTTTTATCCACAGCGACTGAGACTGCATTCATTCCCATGACCCACTAGTACTGAGCTACACCAGCTGAGCTACAAGAACAGCTGATACATTTGATAGTACTGTATGTTGTAATGTTGTTTTATTTATAGCTGGTGATGGGACGACCAGTCAAAGCAAACACAAAATAACACTCACTGCAGCAGCTACAATTTCTCCTCATGTTGCCCTCAGGCTTCGTACATTCCTTTATTTATTTTTGGCGTTTTTTAAACAAAAATAGAAATACTTTCGCAGTCCTAATGTGTTTGTTGAAGGATGTGAGATAAAGCAGTGAACTGTTCCAGAACTATTCTGATAGGATGTTGGTATGTCAAATTGGTTTTTGGTTTAATCACAAGAAGATAAAGAATGAAGCTCTTTGCATTTGCATTTCTCACCGTCATCACACTGCAAGAATTGAGTTTCGCGGGAGGATTACGCTGCTTCCCATAATGACTGTGTGTAATAATTAATGGGATTAGAAGATTACACAGCGCCTGTACCGCGTTACCACCCGTACCGCCCGCACCGCGTTACCACCTGTACCGCGTTACCACCCGTACCCCGTTACCACCCGTACCGCCCGCACCGCGTTACCACCCGTACCCCGTTACCACCCGTACCCCGTTACCACCCGTACCGCCTGCACTGCATTACCACCCGTACCCCGTTACCACCCGTACCGCCTGCACTGCATTACCACCCGTACCCCGTACGGTCATCAGATAATAACAGTAATTTATGCATAAATACAGGCAACTAACCCTAAACCACACATTAACCACCCTACCCCCCTCTATATTAAGTACATATTCTTAATTAATTTTAATATTGAACATTTTTGCTGTGAGACAGCTGCTTTAAATGGCTAAATGTTTAGTTAATTGAGACTGGTGCAATTCCGGTGTTGTTTTATTTTCCTTTATGTACAAAATATGTACAAAACACTTCCTGTGTAAGTCATGTTTAACTAATCAATCCAATCCAGGTTAAGAATTTAGTTTGTTAACAGAAACTTTTGTGTAGGTTTTAGTTACTGCTACAGCTACATAAATTACAACTGAGGTCTGAGAACATTTCTGTGGATGCTGAAAGGAATCAAATAACACAAATGACACATTGAAATAAACATTTCTGCTGTTCCTGAACATTTTAATTAACCCAAATCTTCCAACATAAACCACAGAGAATATGTTAGAAAAACGTGGCTGTACAAAATACAGCAGCTAGTGGCTGTTACTGTAAACAGGCTAATAGGTGGCGAAGGGAGGAAAAGTCTGTTTTAAAGCACAATGTATCTCCTAAATGAAGCTCAATGTGGATTATTATATCTATTACTCTTCCACACATAAGTAACTTCAGCTTCTCGATGTTGCTGTTCTAATGTTGGGCAGGAAGGTGGTGTGGTGGGGTGAGGAAGGAATCAGAGCTCGGCATGCTGGTCTGTGGACGGGGATGGAATGTGACAATGCTAATTATTGTGTGTAATGCTACACAAACTGGCTAGTGTGAAAATAACTACATTGCTTTTGTCAGGTACTTTTTTGTACTTTGTTTTGTTGTTAAAGTCAAGTCATTCATACAATAAAAGTTCACAATAAAAGTTGCCACAATTAGTCTAAAAATATAAATTATTTGCAAGTAAGCTGGTTTGTCTAAACAAATACACAGTGTTTGCAGTCAGGTACACTTGCTTAAAAGGCTACAATTTCTTGTCATGAACTCAAAAGGTCAAAGTATCAAAAATGAAAAAAACTTCTTTCTATCCCCAAGG
>JAZGTK010022510.1:0-10249 GCA_036877625.1 Ambastaia sidthimunki | reverse complement strand
TTGGATTACATTCTTTAAGAGTTCTCTTGAACTTCATGGGGCTTGCAGGAAAATACATTTTTTTGTCACTGTGCTATGTAAGCAAGATAGATTTAAACTCTGTTTTATAATGTTTTGTGCTCTTACCTTCCTCCTCTTCCTCAGTCTTCAGGGCCTCTCTGGAGTACATGGCTCGCCTCAGGTTTTTTCTTTCTAGCACCGTCATATTTTCATCTACTGTCTCCTACAACACAAAACAAATAATGGAGAACTGGATTTGTTTTTCAGATGTGAACAGCTTATTTGGGACATCTTTGTATTAAAAGTTTTGCCTACTTCAGTACCATAAAAAGAGCAGAAGATGTTCTCTGTTCATTTTCTGAGAATTTTTGGAATGTGTTCGGCTAGATAAAACAGCTAGCGGAACTGCACTGCAGCTTTGTGAAGGTGGTGTGAATTATTGTTTATAGTGGACTCCAATTTTGACACCAATGTCCACAAGAATATCTCTTACATTCTTCTGCAAAGATCTGAGTCTATATTTAATGAGTCTGAGAACTTTTGCTGATGGTACGTACAACAAGGACCAGAAGACTGTTGTGTAGAGAATGGCAGTTCTGTGGGGAACTTCAAAACCTTACCATTATACTCTAGCTTTATAAACTGTGGCCTGCTGGTGCAAACTGCTTCAAAACCAGTTTCTTAATATGTGAAACAAGAGCAAAAACAACTGGTCTGCTTTCCTTAGGGTTGCAAGAATACTATATATGGACTGTTGCCTTTCTGACACCAGTGCAGTCTGTACCAGGAGTCATGGTGCACAGAATGTATAAGTCTGTGATATTTGTGTGAATTTTCTGACAGCTTGATCATGACTCTAAGGTAGAAGTGGCCAAGGGGTTGGTGTTTTTGTATGCCAATAACAGTTTTTTAAAATGTATTTCTGGGGACAAAAACATGGTGAAGACCTGAGTGTCAGTTCTGTTGGCCACTAGATGACATTTCAGAGACCTGTTTAAGGACTTCAACAAATCATTGTTCTGTATTTTAAAATCCCTTTTAACATGCAATTTCTGATCTCTAAACAGAAAGAATAGTTTCCCTCATAAACCAGCGCCAAATCATCCAGTTTGGTAAGAGAAACAGGGACATTGGCATTTGAATTTCCAACAACTAAATATGCAGGAGATGTTGACAAACAACAAAGATTGAATGTTTAACTTCATAAACCAAAATAAACACTTTCCCTTTAAATAAAAAATCTTCTCTGGCATCTTATTCATTTTGCAGCTACCTTCTCAAACTCCTGATCTTGTCTGTGCATCAGGGTCTTCCACTGCTCAAAGAGCTCAGGCTGAGAGTTCTGGATGTCCTTCAGGGTTCCTTCTGTCTGTATGCTGCCATCCTTCATAGCAATGATCTACAAAACAAGACAACATTCATCACTCTTTAACTCTCCCGACAGACCCCTGATACCAAAATCACAAGGGTAATGCCTTGAGAAACACAGTCAATACGTAATGGCAAGCTGTCCGTCCCTACAAATTAAAGTGGCAATGTGTGAGCAACAGGGATTTCCTAATAGAGTTGAGTGCCTACTGTTTTTTTTCCCTCTATTGATTTATCAGGGAAGGAGATTAATAACCTAAATTAAAGCCAGAAAGAGACAGACAACAGGGTTTATTTATCTCAAATAACAATAAGGTTAATGGTGACAACGAGAACTGACTTGAAAGTATATAAAATGAGGGTGATGTGGAGAAGAGTAGACAGGATTGGACTGAGGTTCAATATGAAGAATTTATTACACTTTACAATGCGATACAATGTGAATGTTTTGTGCACAAAAGCAGCAAGTATGCTTTAGATAAATCTTGGTGAAAATCCATTAAGTATCTAGTCATACAAGTTTAAAAATGTGTTAATGCCACTGAATTAGGTAAAAAAATATCAAACCACGTAGCATTTGTTTTAAAGATATCACAGGCATATCTTTCAAACAAAACAATGTCTGTTAGGTTTTAAATTAATGATAAATAGTTACACTGATAAGACAAAATTATCTGTAACATTAGTTTTAGTTATTAACTAATGTTACATTAGTGGAACATGTGCAAAAGTAATGCACAAGACCTATGATGTACCACAAGAATACTTATTGTGGGCCTCAATGTGACATAGATGACATTCCAGAAACCAGTAAAACCAGATTACTAAACTGAACGACATGACTTTGTCAAATCTAAATTTAATTAGATTTATTTTCTGTAGGCCAGTCTGTTTTGGTCTATTTGATTCAATAATGAATTCTGTTATTTTGGGTAAATATGTACCCAATCATTATTTAAAGTTCTACTTTGTTGGGATGTAAATAAAATAATAGGCTTCCTGAGATATCATTTCTAAAAGTTTTGGGGTGGGGGTGATGGTGGTGATGAATGAATGTAAATTATTCATAAGTAAAGCTCATGCTTTGTGAAATTTGACTTTTAAATTTTAAAAACTTAAAAATTCTGCTTTTCAGTGCACACATGCAATAATCTTTTATTTTTCTTTATACCTTCAGATTTAGAGAAAGTCAGCAGTTCATCTTGCTTAAGTTAAACCTGCTCTACCAACTTGTGATCAATGCATTTAGAAATCCATTCACCCATTCAATGGCCCATTCACATCACACACCTTATTTAACTTAAATAAGTAAAATAATGGGTCTTTTTTTCCTCAATGGAGAGCAAGGGGAGACATTTTCTCCAGTTCTCAGATTTTCCCAGAAGGAAGATGTTTGGGAAAATGTGTGTGAGTGTGTGAGTGTGTGAAGTACCCAGTCTGCATGAGGGAGATACTGGAGCTTGTGTGTGACCAGCACCACTGTTCTCTTCTCCTCTCTCAGCAGTTTCAGGATGCCCTCCTGCATCAGGTGATCACTCAGGTGGATGTCCAGCGCAGAGAATGGATCATCCTGTGAAATAAAAACATGGCAAGCTAAAACAAGCTATTTACATAATGAATTTTGAGTGTTGATGAGTGTTTGGGTGGGTATTTTAAAGTGTTCCTCTGTATGCCCCGCCCCCAAACTAAAACATGACTGATTGGTTGAGTAAAAAAAGAATGTTGAAATAAAGATTCTACACTGATAGACATGGTCAGTGCTCTGCATGCTAATAAACAATTAATATATGCTTTCCTTAAGAAACCCAAAGGACAGCTCACCCACACAGTTCCAAAATATCATTATTTAGTGGGTGCAGGCATATTCCTTAGAAAAAGGTTGTCATAAGGCATGTTTGCCTATGCTGCAAACTGCACTACTGTTCAAAAGCCCACAGGAAAACCCGTAATTGCTTGATGTTACAAAAAAGAACATGGTACTGCTATGTGATAAACTGTGACATCAGCTCAGCCTGTGGCTATATGACTCATAAACAGACAGAGGTTGTGAAAAGGTTCTGTACAGATATCATGCACTGCAGGTGCTGTGAAGTCTCGCTTCACTGCTTTGTGTGTACAGAAGCATCCGGGCCTACCAGAAACACTACATTAGTGGTCTGATAAAGAGCTCGAGCCACACTGATCCTCTGCCTCTGGCCTCCAGAAAGAATAATACCCTGGAAACAGAAATGGAGGAAAGAATTTACAGGCAAGGCTGTTGTATAAAAATGGAGAAAGTGAGAGAGGCAAATAACATGGTAACAGCAGGACACATGTTAGTCTCACACAGCCTGATCTATGATAAAAGGTCTAGTCCACTTAGCAGCAGGCTGTGTCTAAGAACGGCTGCTTTAAAAGAGACTGTGACTGACATGTAAAATAATCAACTGCAATTTGTTTTGATTGATCAAATCTATATGCTGTTTAGGAGCAGGTTTGTTTCAAATAGACTATATCACAACAAAATGTGAAAAAAAGTGTATAGCTGTCCAAAAGTCACAGACATGATACTTACGTAAAATGCGACTGAAAGACTTAAAACTTAAAATATCTTGTACTTTATAAACACAAATATCTTTTCAGGCCAGACTAAATGTATAAGCAATTACGTAATAATAAAAAACCTGTATAGCTTCACTTCCTGCAGTTGCGAAAACTTGGCCAATCAGATCAGAGCTTGCCAGATCAATTAAGTGTTTTTCAGTCCAGCCAGACACACAGGCTGAAATTCAGTAAAGATTACATGGTGATCACCATGGTGAGTCTTCAAATGAAGTGGAAGATTGCTGGTTTTCACCGCACATGGTGTAACCTAAAAAGCTTTTAGCACAGCCAGCTGCTTTTAATGTGACCTTAAATGTGAACTACAATCTAAATGAAAGTAAGTAAACACAAGAGATAGCACCATTTTAAAAGCTGCCAAGATACTTAAACATCTCCAATATTTACATGAGAACAGATGTTCAAAAGTATATATGTATGCATGTCAGTGAAAATCAAAATAACACATTATAAGTGAAACAGTACCATATGCTGTATTAAAAACATTCCAGGTGGCTGATAATGAAATGCTTTACAAAAATCACATGGGCGGCACACTGACCCGCTCGCCAATCAGTGTCTGGTCCCCCTGGGGCAGGATGTCAATGTCCGGTTGGAGGGAACAAGCTTCAATTACCGCTCTGTACCTGGAAACAGCCCAAGAATGGAACAACTGGCTGGACACTTGACACCATGTGCTTGTCCAGCTATATTACATTTTGAAATATTGATGTTGAAATAAATGGACAGATTTAGATTTAAAACCGTATCTTTGGACCAAGTAAATTTTTCAAAACAACAGCAAGTTAGTCTGAACAAAAGAAACACAAGAAACACAAAGCAAAACTAGATTAAAAACTATATTACTCTCATTATAACCAACATAGCTGTCTAAACTGAAAATGCCCAAATCTTGAAGGTACAGTAACAAAAAAAAATCTATGGCTTGGGGGGAGGGTGGAAAATACAGCAAATAATATTACTTTGTGTGGTAAAAGAAATGATTACTTTTTAATAATGTGACTATGGAAAACAACCTCTTTATAACTGCTTCAACAATCTGTAGAAACACTATTGACCAGCCACCGAGGCTCCAGGGAAAGTAAATATAGAGACTGTTGGGAGCGACATGCATACTGAGGGACACATCTGTCTAATGACTGTGACTGAAGTCTACAGAGTGGAAAATGACCAAATGTCAGATGGAGAAGGGAGAGAGAGAGAGAGAGAGAAAGAGAGAGTCTTTTTTGTTTACTAAGGGAGACGGTGTAAAGGAGACAAAAAGGACAGCAAACACTTGACTTTTCTACATCACTAGGGCAACAAGGTGCTGAACACAAGATAATGTGTGCAGAAAGCCCATTAGACACAAATACAGGACCCAGATGACATATGGTGCCCCATCATTTTTATTCTAAAATTTATTATATACATATACTAATCTATGTTATATATAGTCTGTTGTCTGTCTGTCTGTCTCTTCATGAATGAAACTCTATTAAACACTTTTAAAGGCAGATCAGCCAACATGAGTGTCTGACCTTACTGAAGCTCTTCAGTCTGAGTAAAAGCCTGCAGTCTTGTTCTAACATCTAATGGAAAGCTTGCTGGCATGGTTTGGCTCCAATACAATACAAAGTGCTTTCATCCAGGATGACAAGATGACAATGAGTATGAAAATAATATAAATTGCCATGGCCTTCGCAAACACCAAATCTCAACCCAGTTAAGATGCCTCATTTATATTGAGAAAGTAAATGATGGTCCGCTACCTTGGCTTTATTAAAGGCATCTCAAAAGTGATGTTCTCCGCTAGCGTGGTGTCTAGCAGCCAGGGCTTCTGCGATGCATAAGCCACTGCATCTCTTTTCCTGTCAGAGGGGTTGCCACAACATCAGTGATCTCCTCACAACACCAATGGTGTTCTTAAATATAAAAGAAAAGCTCGTTCAAGCTTTTTAAACTGATCTAAACTCTAAGAGATCATTAAGATTGATTATACTGAATGTTGTTTCAATGGAAATGCCCTTTGATCGTTTGGAATTTTGAAAATGTTTTCAAAAACGATCACAGAAAGGTTTACCACATATGTATTTATGTGCTCCTAAAAATTTGCCAAAAAATTACTTTCCAATGAGCTCCTTATCTTTCAAGTAATCAGTGTGTGTGTGTGTGTGTGTGTGTGTGTACACCTGACATCCCCCTCTTCAGCTGCACCCAAGCGGCTGAAAAAAACACACAACAGTACATCATTTAAAAAGATTCTCATAAAGCATCATACGTTTTACATGACAAAAATTACATTAACATTTATGCATTCAGCTGTCACTTTTATCCAATTGATGATTTATGAATGTTGTGGGATTTAAATCTATGAAACTGGCAACCCTACCAGTTGAGCTACAAGAACATAAATGAGTGATAATTAACAGGAATTAAGGGCCTAATATAACCTTAATCATCGGCAGGCATGTCACAGTGACCTCCAACATAAAACGTTTCTCTCTCTAGCCTGTAGTGCCCCAATTTCAGCCTGAAACGCTTTTGCTGATGGGATGTAATAGGAGGCTGAAGTGCTGCGTAATCAAGTGTGTGTCAATTGGTAATGCAGTGTAGCTGACCTCAGACTAGCTTTAAATCTGGCTAAATACTGTGAGAAATGTTCTGAACGATTGTGAGCATGTGGGCTTTTGCACAGTGTGCTTAATTATATGTGCAGAACAGAACAGATCAGGTTCCAGGATTTTTATAGTGAATATGCCTGAAATACACTTTGGCATGTTCAGAATACTTTACTGTAATACTACACATACTATTTCTGCAGTGTACACTATGCACAGAGTATCTGCATGACATTTGCCGTAGTACGTAGGATGTTTACACAGACTAATCCTCATTGTGTTCCATGACAAAGGTCTTTCAGAGAAAAGCGCTCCATGTTTAGACAGTTGCCATTGGGACACGACGCAGAGCAGCCACACCGGCGATTGTGTGTGTAATAACATATCCCACAATGCAATACGTTCCACTTGACCTTTTATTTGATAGTGTGATGAATGAACTAAAAGTAATATCAGCCATGTTTTTTTTAACCTTTCTTTTTTGACTCATTATTATATCTGTCGTTGTGATTAATTATCTTTAAATAAATTAAATTGTGGTTTAAAGTAATGGTTTTAAATTACATTAAAACCAACAGGATGTCAATTGCTGAATTAAACATGCATGACATTCATTATGTGAGGCAAATAACTGACAGTCATTTGTTTGCTTCAATATAGATGATGGTAGTGGCAATTTTTTCAATATATGAAATCTTCCCCTATTTGAAGCTAAATAAATAAAATGTCTTTTGCAAATCTTTTGTTTTGTAATAATACGCCTTGTCTTTGTAATGTATGACATTGCTGCCAACAGTAATGAGTCCAATTCAGTCCAATTGCCAGGAACAGTCTCACACACAGCCTTATTTACACATAACAGCCCGTTGTGAAACACATGCTGTTTTATTGATGACCAGGGGGATGTTAGTGCATTTCTCACCAGCACCAACTGTCAGCTTTCTGCAGTAATAGTGCTTTGGATAGCCCACCGATATAAACTTCCTACCGTGTTTAAGTAGTTAACGGGCAAACATAATGAGTCTAACCATTACATTAATGTCTACAGATAAGAGAGAGAATTACATGCACTAACTAGGCTCAAACCAATGACTGTCTGAAGAAACTAGCTAGCATGGCTTGCTAGAAAGACCAGCTTCTACATATCAGCAGAATTTACTTTGGTACCAAAATGTTAACAATGTCTATGATGCCAAAAACACTACACTAAATAGGCAGGCAGCTCAGTAACTTTTAAAGTAGTAGCATGTCGCTAAACTAATGACTTGGCACCCCATGCAAAAATAATACTGCAAATAGCACACGCAAAATTTAATTTAATTTAAATTAACTACTTATAGTGTATTTGTTAGGATGCTGAATAGCATTCTGAAGAAAATATTTATTTTCAACCTTTTCCTTGACTATGTACGCAATCCTATATCCTGAGATTATTTTATTCTCTAAAAACACATGTAATCACATATGTTACTATCCACTGTGTGGAACACACACAATAATGCTCATAAATTGTCAATGGGCAAACCAATTCTAAAAACAAAAAACAGCATGCTACAACCCATGACAGTTATATTAGACACAGTATATATTTAAACACTTGGGCATTTGTGATGTGTCGATTTGTGTCAATTTAAAGAGCTTAACTGTGTTTGGCTAGAAGAAATACAGAGACTGGCATAACAAAACCAATAGATTACTGCCAACAAACCAGAGCATAAATGATCAGTTCTGCACAGCATGACAGGACACAAACACATACACACACACACACACTCACTCACACACTCACTCACTCACTCACTCACTCACTCACTCACTCAAACACTCACACACTCACTCACTCACTCACACACTCACACACTCACTCACACACTCACACACTCACTCACACACTCACTCACTCACTCACTCACTCACTCACTCACTCAAACACACACTCACTCACACACTCACTCACACACTCACTCACACACTCACACACTCACTCACACACTCACTCACTCACTCACTCACTCACTCAAACACACACTCACTCACACACTCACTCACTCACTCACTCACACACTCACACACACACACACCCACACACACACTCATCATCAATGTGTGTACACACTAATTAACATGCCCTCAGCGGGATGCTATACATATGTGTTTTCCTGTTTATCCCTTCATAAGAACAAAGAACCTACCTTTCATTTTCCTCTACATCCAGAGTGGACAGCCTGCAAAACAATGAAGTGGAAAATAAAGATATGATAAATATATATTGCAGAGTGTTTAAGAATTGAAATGAATCTGTCTGTGGGCTGAAGGGCAAGAGAGGATAGTAAACGAAATGAATCTCTAAAGTGACACCGCTACCACTAAAATTAGCACTGACGCTAACCTACAAAAAACAGCTTTGAAAATACACAAGCAAGGTTAACAGGAATATAAACTAAAAGTTTTGCCATGTCCTTTCAGAAATGAAGAAAAGCCCCAGAAAATACTGCAGCACAACTAAAGCCATGCAAAATACTTTTAACCCCTTGAGCTTTGTAGTTAAGCTAGGACTCAACTTCATTTTACTACTACTGTTGTACAGCAAAACCTTATTCACCTTTACCCACAGTACTGGATTGTTGATACAGAATGCTTGAGCTGTTATAATGGCTATTCCCATTATAACAGTGAGGGCCACCATAGATACCAGATGATGTACGGTTCCAGGTTAGTGATTTTTAGACACCTCACTGAGAGATGTAATTAAGCACAGTGTGCGGCATTATTAAACGACTGACACCATAATTAAAATCATGGTTCAGTGTTTGCAGAGGTGCAAAGCTGAACATGAAAAAAACAATATTATTGGCCTGAAAAGTTGTGCAAAGGTGCACAACGCAATATGCACATTGCAATAAATGAATACATTTAATACAGTAAAAGTTATATATAGTCGGTTTTAGGCTGAGGCAGGTAGTAAAAACGCTGCTACCAGAAATAATAATGATGCTTATTTTTTATTTTAATACAATATAAAATTATAGACTTGCATTGTGTAGTTTGTATTCTTTAAAGCAAAAAGGCTATTTTATTAATAGTATATGATACGTTTACAGGCAACTATAGAGGATCAAATAACGTTCTGCTTGTTTTACTTACATAATGCTAACCTTCATTGTTGCATCTGTATTGCGTAACCTTAAGTGTGGGACTTAAAATGTTGAGATTAGAAGCTGAGAGAGTCACTCATGTGGGCATTTGATAAACGATTGAGCCAAAAGAGAGGCTTTCTTGTTGTACTCTCTGATCATCTGCCAGTAACATTGTACCCAACATGAACATTTACACCTAAAGACCATTTCCTTCAAATGCACAACACCCAGTTACCAAAGTAAACTTTTGCACTTATTTTATAAACACTTGCTATCCCCTTTCAAGACCCACTTACGGCTTGTCCTAGACAGCTGTTCAAGGGCATTGCTCCAGGGCTTTGTAGTCTAATTTTAAACATTACTATAGTAAAACATTTTAACTCTCCAGCTAGCATAGCAATGCTAGGAATACCTGGAATACTGGAAATATTTCTCCTACAATATGTGGGCATTCACACAGGCTTATGTAATCTCACCTCTTATACACAGAGCTCACATAATTGCTTCATTTATATATCAAGCTGTATGGTTCAGGTGTAATTA
>JAZGTK010022509.1:0-10250 GCA_036877625.1 Ambastaia sidthimunki | reverse complement strand
CACAGACAGACACACACACAGACAGACACACACACAGACAGACACACACACAGACAGACACACACACAGACAGACACACACACAGACACACACACAGACACACTCCTCATTCAGTGTTTTATGGGAGAAATAACGGTTTGCTCTTACATTGTCATTGGGGTAGAGCACACGTGAAATGTTCTCTGCCAGGTTTCGGTCCAAAACAGCCTGGATATAATCACCCACATTAACTAGAATTGAAGAGAATACAATTCTAAAGTCTGAAAATCATGCAGCATCTCATCTATAAGAAGAATATCTTCAGTTTTAATACAATACAACAACAAAACGGCCCTAAAATGCCCTTTTCAAAGGCCCTAAAATGCCGGGCCCTCAAACAGAGGCGTTTCCCGGCCAACGCTGGCCCCCTGCCAACTGCACTCCAGTTTCTGTGCTGCTGGAGTGTGTTGGAGAAGACGACTATATTTAGTATTCTACACAGAAACCATTCTCCTAGGAAACAAGATTACTCTCATATAAACTCAAGTGGGAAGGTAAAGTGAAACTGGATTCCACTAACAACTTTACTGTAACTGCAAGCCTCACTGTTTACTCAGCAGATTAAGCATAACTAGAACTGCAATTTTCTTATTAATTCAACAAGTCAGGAAGAGCCCTCAGCCCTTGACCAGACTGAGTCAGTCAGTGGTCTATACAACCCTGCTAACATAGAACATTCCGAGAACTCCGGGAATAACTTTGGTACTGAAGGAATTCCCCAGCTAACAGGGAACATTTATAGAAACTTTTGGAGAACGTTCTCCAAAAGTTTTCTCAAAGTTATTAAAAACACTCTTTCAGTAACGTTAGTAGAACTTTAACGTTTTATATCATATATATCAATGACATTAAAAAAAGTCTGAATAACATTCTTATAAAAAAAGCAATAACGTTAATACCAATTTAAAAAAAAACGTTTTAAATATTCATAGAACACTCAAACACATTTTTGTTGCTTAATGGAAATATGGGGAAACGTTCTTACAACCTAAAATTGTTAGCTGGGATACAGTATTTAAATCACTCCATTGAGCTCACATAATTTTATTGATACAGCCGTGTGTTTGTGTAGACTTACATTCTTGCAGGTTAAAATCATTTGGTGCTTTTGCAGACCACAGTCTCATAGTATTCACAGTGTTGTTTTTATATCCAGGCACTGGAGTGTCATAAGGCATCGCAAGCACCACCTGCCAAAGCAAAGATGTTATGAAAAACAAACTTGATAAACTTGATAGACACCAGATCTTGATTGACTGACCTGTGTGCCAACCCACTTTGGCCCATCATGTGTTTGCTCCACTCGGCCAAAGAAATGTACAGGCAGCATGTATTCTGGGCGGGCCTTCTCCCAGGGGTTACCATAGCGAAGCCAATCATCAGCTTCCTCGACCTGATCAACAGCGTGGCAAAGATTTTTAAAATAAAGAGAAAAAAAAAATTCTAGTCCTAACTTTAAAGCTCAAATCCGTGATTTCAATTCATGGTTAATCAGTTTTTGAGCAAGTACATGACTGATCAGTGTTCAAAAGGTCTCTGTACTTTACCATGATTTGCAATGGTAAGATTATAAAATTGGTTTATAATTTGAGCTGTTATAAAAAGTATGTAAAGTAACCTGCAATTTGTATGTTGCAAACAGAGATGATGGTAGAGAAGCGAAAGTTAAGGATAGCAGCTTTAAACATGAACGCTAATCAGATTTATTGGTTTTTATTCACCTGCCAGCCATTGGTGATCTTCTGGTTGAAGATGCCAAACTCGTAACGAATGCCATAACCATAAGCTGCCAAACCCAGAGATGCCATGGAGTCCAGAAAACAAGCTGAGAGAGAGAACAAGAAAATTCTGACACCACATTTCAAGTTTGATGCTGGTGAAGAGAGCTATGGACCATACAGGACCATGCAGGAGAGCTTAGACTGTAACGTTCAGCACCTGCAAGACGTCCAAGACCTCCGTTTCCCAGTCCAGCATCTTCCTCAATCTCCTCCAGCTCTTCCAAATCCAGTCCAAGCTGAAATCAGTAACATCACGTCAAAAACAATCAAGAAACAGAACATACTACTACAAAAATTTTTATTGCAAAACAAAATACAACATCCCTACATTGCATCATGACTATTTACACAAACTAGTTACGCAAACTTTGTACAATTCAGTGTTTCAGCAACCTCTGTGTTGTCACGTTCAAACAAGCAAGTGTTTACATCAACAGTTTTACAGTCGCAAATCTAACAAATGATCTACGACCCCGATGAGAACTCTGTGGGTGAGCAAAAAAAAAAACACGTTTTAGGATGTTAAAGTAATTAATCAACATTTGGCACTTTACTTGGTAGATGGCTTCATCACATGTATTCTGCAGGCCAAGATTTATCATGGTGTTCTGTAGAGTTCTGCCCATATAGAACTCCAGAGACAGATAGTGGATGCGCTGAAAAAAAAACAAAACAGAAAAAAACAACTTTAAACATGAAAGAAAATTACACTGCCAGCAAGGAACGTTTTCAAAACATTGGCTAACAATCTCTAAAATTTCTCTTAGTAATTAAAAACATTCTTGCAATAGCGTTAGTAAAGCTTTTTGTAATGTAATGTATTAACAATTTATTCTTAAGTAGTTAGGGTAACTTTTACACAAAAACATTACACAATTAAAAAATGTTTGTTAATAACATTCTTACAACCAAGCAATAACATTAATACAATACAATTAATACATAGTTTCTGTTACTTGGTGAAATGTTAGGAAAGTTTCCAACAACCTAAAATTTGCTAGCTGGTTAATGAATATTGGGTTTTTAATACAGATACCTGGAGAGCACAGTGGCCATTGGCTAATATAATGCAAAATTAAAATAGTTTAAAAATCCAGGTTAAAATTCTACACGGTACATTTGATCTCACTGGCCTGATATCAACATTTCTTAAGTTCATTCATTTATCACCCGATTAGTCTCATCTGAAAGGAGTCACAGCCTGCAGGCCTCAAATTCACATGAAAAACATCTAACAGAACCCCTTTAATACCTCAATAAGTCTTAAAATTACATTTGCATTTATTCATTTGTCAGACGCTTTTATCCAAAGCGACTTACAGTGAATTCAATGTATACATTTTTTATCAGTACTTGCATTCCATGGGATCGAACCCACAACCTTTGTGCTGCTAACGCAATGCTCTACCAGTTGAGCTACAGGAATTAAAATCACTTGGTGTTAACCACTGCACAGGTCCAGAACCTTCAAAGTAATATTTTCTACATGCCTAATGCTTGACATTATGAGTGGTTTACATTCCTGAAAATACTCCTTGTATTGAGTTTCTCCATACAAAAATATCTGGTTCCATTCAGATATCTAGACAGCAGGGTAAACAGTATTCCTTCACTGCTGCTCTGGACTGCTGTAAGAGCAAACACAAATCTCTAGAAAGCAGTCGGGCTGGAACGCAATGTTCCACAACTGAACACCAACTAAACACCAAAGAAACAACACAGGAACATATAGGAACAGATCCACAAAATCTGGATGACTGAACACATTCCCAACTCACAGCCCAGGTCACACATTTATTAATAGCTCTGGGTGGGTTTGATATGGACCATGTGTCAGTATATTAGATAAGACCCATTATCTTACACTTGGGATGACTATAATGTAATCTGTACTTGCCCTACTAAGCAAAGAGAATAACTGCTGGTTGCAAAACATACTAATGATGACCTACTGTAATGTGACAAGACCACCCTCTTCCAAGAAAAACAGAACAGCAGCTGACCCCCCCATCTCACATCTGTTGGTCTACAGGGCCAAACTGATGGCCATACAAAGACCACATAAACAGGAAACAAACAGGCCTGTCTTTCTGTCCCTGGGAAACATCTCCACACATTTGAACAGCTTTTTCAAATCACTGTAAATCAAGAAATAATAGTTTGCAAGATCAGGTTTATATTGACAATGAAAACCAACTAATATTACCCATTATTTGTTGAACTTTTAACAAAATGCATGTGTCAACAGCAAATGCATGCTTGCGCTCTCATGTAATCGCCCCAATGCAATTGCAAAGAAACGTGGTGTTAATTTAATCGCTTTTATTTAATTATTGCACTTAATACGCATAAACCCTCAAATGCACCAAATAAAACACTTCCTGGACGGTACAAGGAAGTGGAAGAGATCCGTACCTTAGGGTCCTTTTCATAGTAATACTGTTGGGTGCGAATCCAGCGTCCCACCAGGTGATCCCGCACCGTGTGCGCCAGCGCAAAGTAATAATCCCGCGGCGTGGCCACATTGCGGTCCTTCACCAGCGTGAAGTGAAGATGCCTGTTAAAGCTCTTCTTAATTTCGGCAACATCCCCCAGCCCTGCTATACCACGAACACTAATCTGCTTGCGCTTTTCCTGGTCAGTCAGAGGTCTGGACATGTTTCCAATGCGGTTTAAAGGCAAAGAATGAAAGTTTGGACCCTTAACTTGCTGTGCATAGACTTACACACACGCACTGTTCCCATATGACACACCCCTATGTCAACAGGAGCGAGAGAGGGCGGGACTTATCTTCTGCCCGTTTATTGGCCAGCACAACACCACATTTGTGTTTCCATAGGTTGCGTAAGATGTCAATCAACTCCATTGTTTGCTACAGGTTTTCCAATAATGTTTAGGTTTTGTGCGTATTCGTTTGAAACAAGAAAAGTGGTTATTGTAAAAGCAGCAGCTTTGGTCAGCGCCTTTAACAAAAATGATATTTTATAATGTTGTTTTTCCCCCAATTGTGCAATAGAAGTATTACGACTCTCTTCCTTATTACAGCTGTTTTACATGCTCTTGCCTTATATGGAACCAGCTTGCAACCAACCAATAGGAAACACTCATTTGTGGGTGGAGTCTGATTTAATTCTTGTATAGCTGACATGAACCATCAAACTTTGACATGTAATGTCCTATAGTATATAAAGCTATACTGGATACACAACTATATTTATTATTTATCCAGACCCCTGAGAATCTAGCCCGTAAAAATATGTTCAAGTTGAGATCTATGAATTACAGTGTTATCTTTACACAAACTTTGTTTTGCTACCAGGCAAGAGGTAGTTTAGCAAACCAATACAATATGTTTGCACAGTATTACCCACTGGTTGCAGTATACATTCCATAATGTCACGAGAACAAGACAAGAGACTGATCCATCAAAATAATAATCATATTTTGTAAAGTCATTCGAATGAAGGAATCACGCTTTCTAAAAACTCAATGGATTGTTCCATCAGTTGCATTGACTAATATATTGCAACATTTGGGCTGCTATAAAGAAAGATGAAACCCTGCAAGTCTTGAAGTGTTGGGACACCTGCTGCTAAAAGACATGACAGGACTGAACACATGGCAGGTTGCATCCTGTTGTGTCAGTGGTTTGTGGCCTTCTTGTGATAGTACTTGCTCTTGCTTGTCTATTGTGTAATTGCTCTTGCGTGTCTATTGCGTCTTCAGATATGTCACACAAAGCATTAGGTTCTCTGTCAGTAATGGAATACATTAAAAAACAGTTTATATAGCAAATTATGTTTAATAACACCAAAAGATCTACACACTTCATATGGTAGCGTTTTAATCCGCTTCTATGAAAAACCTTGTACCTTACAGTAAGGGGCCATTCATACTGTACAAGACACATCTAAAAGTTGCAGTGTCATTCAGTTTCGTCTGTGTTTGACAGTGTCCGCTCAAGTTGAAAACTTCTGCAAATGCATTAATTTCCTCCATCTGTTGGGCCTCTGAGTGTGTCCTGTGTTAATGTCCCCTGACAACATGTTCTTTTTTACTTGCGTTCATCATAAAAACCAAAAAGATTTTACATGTATTTTTCCTTTTTATTCAAGGACTTATTTCCTCTGTATTGAGTAAATAATACAACTGAGTAAAATAATACAACATTTTCAACATATGTAAGAATATATTAAATCAACAAACTACAAATAAGATGAAAAAACACAGTGAATCCTGAAAAATGAGATATTGTGAAAAACACCCAACCTGATTTCAGCCAGTACCTAAAATTTACCTGCACATGTAGCTTAACACCCGAGTAAGAAAACTGAACCATTCAGAATGAGGTATGTATAAAAACTCACATTCTGGATAAAGATAAAGACATACAAGATAAATACAATCAATGCTGATATTTTCCCAGAGCGTAAAAACCAGTCAGTGCTTTACTGGGTATACTGGAGTATAAACTTTAGGAGTATTCAGAACTTCAGAACTGCTATCAGCATGTTCCTTGGTTATGGACCGACTCTATGCAACGGAAAGAGGCTCCGAGAGCCCAGCTGGTCTCCACGTCATTTATTTTTCTTGCCAGCTGAAATTAAACAGAAGACAGTGTTACTAAGACGGTAAAACTCTAATGGCATTTGTTATTATAAATGTTTTGGAGATAAACCATATATGGTATTAGTTAACCCTACTACACATGTTGAGATGTCCAAAGGTCCACACAAAGTAACTCTTTCACAGTTCAGGAACCATTAAACAACACAGTTACTCACCTTAAGTTCCTTATCAGAGGAGAAGCCGAGTTCTTGGAGAAGAACCGAGATGTAGGTCAGATCCAAACACAGGAATGGATTCTCCATTATTTCTCCAGCGGACATATTATTGCACACTGCAGCACACACATACAGTTCAGTTCAGTTTCCAGTTAACTAAAATGTTGGATCTGTTTCAAGATTTATGTTAAACTATGTTAATTAAATGCTGTTTGGGTGTTTTGCTACACAAGAATTGAAGGTAAACTGAACTAATTCATTTTAAATTTTAGTCACATAACATGAATATAAGATTAAATTCATAAACCTAATTTGTGAGTTCTGAAGTACTGATAAAGTACTGATATAAATAATTACACATATAGAGGCGTCCCAAAGTCTGAGACCAAACTGAAAATCTACATTTACTCAAACAGTTGTGCTGGTAATTTATTGCAATTTATGTAACAATTTTTATTACATTAGAACAATGCAAAATAAAACAAATGTATTAGTACTTAAACCTTTTGAACACTACTGTCAAATGAAGCCTCACAAATACAGTCTCACCTGTTTTGGCACCTTCAATGTAATCCTTCACTCTGACTGTCCCACCTGTGCTTTCCTCTGTGTGTGTGTGTGTGTGTGTGTGTGTGTGTGTGAGAGATAAATAAAGAGATGAAGAGAAGCAACAGATGAGCGAAAACGAGAAATAAAACACAAATTATATGTCATATATTATAACTCATACCATAAGTGTAAAAAACAATGTTTATATAAAAAACAAATAATAACAAAAATTCATACCAATGATGCCCAGGTCCACAGCTCTGTCATAGTAGTATGAGAAAGCATAAAAGTCAATGTCTTTAACCTCTTCAGCTTTTCTCACCCGTTTGTAAATCATTTTTTCCACTTTTCTCAAACATGACTCATAGATGGGCTCTCCTGGAACACAACACACACAAGATATTTCATAAAACAGCCTGCAAACAGACTCACTGCTCACTTCTATAACAGGACATGTGCATCGGTGAAAAGTGACCCTCTTAAGTAGCTTTAAGCATTTGCATTTAAATAAATACATGTAAATGTCCTTAAATAACACATCTCTTCTAACCTATCTGCTGTCTTTTTAAAAGCATCATTTATGTCTATAGCACAAATGGTGCGGACTGCATAACAAACCCCTAACCACAAGTAACTTAATATTAAGTAATTTCATACCTGCTTTCTGCCCTTTAACTGTGTACATCACTTCTGCATGCTCCCACTGTCCTGAATATTCTGGGGCTAGACATGGACTCACTAACTCTTGGGCTCCCCCTACTGGAAAAACCATAACAACATAACCACAAGTCATTTATAAGCACGTGTTTTGCTAGTAAACGGCAGTGTTACTGCCACTATGTGGGGTAACTCTGACTCTGCATATGTCGAAAATCGTGACAGGCTCAGCAGTGCCACCTGGTGGCCAAACGTAAGAGCACGTTTATGCCCTCACGTTAGGTATCTGTGCTAGGTATCTTAATATTGTACAAACTGTATTATTCTGTCCTCAATCCCCCCCACCTAAACCCTTGCAGAAACTTTTGCATTTTTACATTTTCAAAAAACAATAATTTAGTATGTTTAATAATCAATTTCTCTACCGCTGACTGGTCCCCACAATGTAGGTGTGTGAGACTTTTACCATCCTTGTGTGGACATTTGGTCATGCACAAACATCTCTGGTTCATAATGAACTTAAAACCCACTCAGAGAAAAGCAGGATACTCTAAAACAACGGATCAACTATAAACAACGAAATCTGATTACATTTCTATTGTACCAAATGTAAATCTCTGTAGTAAACTGCGTACAAAGGCTGTTCCACTGATGGCAGTTTCTCTCTCTGGGTTCAAACCGCAGTTAAATCAGTGCAACAGCTGGCCACCAAGGAATTAATCTTCAGTGCGTTATTAAGAGATTAGATAATGGCTTATTTATTGAGGGAATGAGGTCTTTAAAAGCCAAAGATGAGAGATGGTAGACCACATACAAGGCTGTGCTTCAACCCCTCCCAGCACTGCAAGTCTGGCTGACATCAACCCCAGGCCAAGATAACTACAGAGAGACAGAGAGAGAGAGAGAGAGAGGCAGATGAAGAGAAATTAAGGGACGAGAAAAAGACATACAAACACATTCAACAGCGAATATCTGAATAAGACAACAAACATTTTTCTGCCACTTACATAATAAAATATCTAAATCAACATGCAAACTACTTAACACTAACTTACGTTTCAAATTTCGTGATGGGATTCTAACTGGGGGTTTGCGTGATTATGTTTAATCAGGAGAGCGAGGCGAGGCTAACACACACCACCACATAAACATTTGTGATGTGTTTAAGGCGACAGAAGCCCACATTAATCACTAAACTCACAGCCCATATCCTAGAAAGTCCTGGACCAGTGGGTGGTAACGTCAAACCTCGGGCAAAGGTTTGGCCCTAATGCCACAGGCCTCTAGCGCCACCTCTGGGCTGCAGAGGAAGTTGAAGTTTTTAAAAGAATGGTATAATTTGGGGATGGGGAACCTTGTTCCTGAAGGGTTAGGGTCCTGCTAAACTCTACAGGACTTTGGACCTCCAGGAACAAGGTTCCCCATTGTTAATGTATTATGTTAATATGCATAGCAATTCCCCGCCCACTTTACCTGTGAGAGTAGAGGGCGTGGCTGATGTTAAACATCTGAAATGATGTCACATAATCAATGGGGGACATCTGGATGGTTTTCTGTGTTGAGTTCAAACACAAACAAGCACATTTTTTAAGTTAATTGTTCTTTTTTATTAGGTTGTTATAGTGGTTTGTAGCGTATAGTCTCAACGCTGCCTATGCATCTATTTTCTATTCTATAGGCCACACTACTTATTTTAATAGTTTATTTAATGTAACATTTAGCAGTAAATACAACCCAGCTAACACTTTTAGGTTGTAAGAACATTTCCATTAGGAACAAAAACGTTTAAAATGTTATTCTGAATGTTTTAGGAATGCTTTAGACATTGTTTTAATGTTATTACTTGGTTACAAGAACATTATTCAGACATTTTCTAAAATTATGTAACATTTTTAAAACACTTACTTAACAGCGTAAGAATAACATTTTTGATATATGATATGTAATATAAACGCTCTACCAACGTTACTGCATGATCGTTTTTGAGACAACTTTAAGACAACATTAGCCAATGTTCTGAAAGCATTCCGTTATCTGGGAAGATGCAATCTGCAAAGAGAGAAACTACATAACAACATGATCAATTGGATCTGACCTAGTTTAAGAGCAAGAATCTCTCAAACTCTCAGCCCAATGTGCAACAACCTTTATTTACCAGGCCAATCGGATTACCAGGACATTTGCAGATTAATGCATAAGATGAGAGCAGATCATCGTGGTAGTTTGTTAAGAGAGATACGGCTTCATTAAGAGCAGTTACAGTCATACAGTTTGTGTATTTGTATGTATGTATATGTGTTACATAACTCACTTCATCTCGTAGAGCAAAAGTGATCTGCGTTGAACCCCCACCTAAATCCAGCATGCCTACTGTTTGAGTGTCTGAACCATAAAGACCACCTGAGAGAGAGAGAGAGAGAGAGAGAGAGAGAGAGAGAGA
>JAZGTK010022506.1:0-10250 GCA_036877625.1 Ambastaia sidthimunki | reverse complement strand
TGTGTGTGTCCAATACCCCTCCACACCTCTGTTGAGCAGGCAGGATGTTCCCAGGCTGTTGAGGTTGGTTGCTGGATGAACAGTTGCCAAGTTAAATTCACACCATTAGAGGAAAGGTCTCCTCACCATGGTGGAAAACATTCACCATTCCAATTTATTTCCTAACAGACAGCAACAGTCGAAAAAGAAACAGAAAGACAAATAGAGAAAGAGATAGAGACAGATGCATAAGATACCCCCACAGATGACAAAACCAGACAGTTCTTCTCAGAATAATGACTCTTTGGAGAAACCCCTGCCAGAGCCAGCAAGTAAAGAAAGATGAAAGCTCTCATTTCCTTTAGCCAGCCTGCCAAACTTTCCTCAACTTCTCAGCCCTCATCTCTTCTTCCTCCTCCCCTTCTTCTCTACTGGGAGCTGGGGATAAAGGCCCCATATGGAAAGCATTTAGCTGGGCATCTGAGACTCATCGCGCTGGGGAATGTTTTGACGTTTATCAAGATGTGTGTTGTGATGTCACAAACCTGCTGTGGAGCACAGGCAAAGTGCTGTGTCAGGATAGGGGAAGGGGGTGTGGGTGTAGTTTGGGAGGGGGGACAAAGGGAAGGGGGGGGTTGGGCTATGGGGGTTTAAAATGCTGAGCCTTCAGTTTTTCACCACACCGTAATTTAGAACAAACCTTGATGGAAAACACTCATGCAACTTCAGGCCCGGGACCTACAAACACTTTTGAAATACTGTGTGCGGTTAAGAACGACACAATATCACCATGCAACTTTACCCAAAATCCAGATCTCAAGGAGCAGATGATATGAGTGCTGGAAATTGTCTTAAGATGGTTCTCATATAAATTCATACATAATGCTTTCCTGGCATTATACATGAAAAGATACTATTGAATACCATAATCATTGAATATTCTGTTTTTACCAATTAGGATTTAATAACAATTGGGATTTAATGTAATAAACACAAACACATACACATACTTTAAAAAAGGTGCTTCATTTTTTCATTTTTGGCTGTATGGTTCCATAAAGAACCTTTAACAAGCATTTTTTTTGTTTCAGAAAATGTTCTTTGTTGTTGAAAAAGTAAGAAAGGTAGAAAAGAAATAGTTCTTTTAGAAACCTTTGACTAAAAGGTTCTTTGAGGAACCAAAAATGTTTCTGCTATGGTATTGCTGTGAAATAACTTTTTTCACAAAAAATTAATCAACATCCAGTTTCATACAGATACACCGAAAAGTGAAGTAGTAAGAAAATCAGAGACCCTCCTATTTAAATCTAGTCACAAGTGGTGAGAGACAAGGAGACATTTTTGAGATGCATGTTACTACCAGGTGTCCTGGCTGACCATTTGCGATTGGATTATCTGAGACAGATCTTAATACCAGGTGGTTAACAGAGGCATTTGGCTATCCCATTTTATCTAACACACAAATGTTTTTCACATATTATATCCTATTACACTAATCAAAGCTAATCTTCAGACAGATCACAGGGGCCACGTCCTCCTCCAGTGACACATAATTCTCAGAGTGAGGAAAGGGTGTAGAATAAGGGCTCTGCTGGAGCGGTCATGTTTTATGAGGTTCAATCATATCTTCCCTCCCCCCAAAAAACACACACTCTGTCAAACATTCCTAAATTTAAACCATTCCCAGAGCACTACCCCAACAAAGGCAGCACTGCTGTCGGGAAAAGGCCTGGGATTCTATGAGCGAGTCTGCAACAACAGGAAACACATGTTGGGCAGTGTGATGTAGAACGTGGGCCTCAGAGGAACCGAGAGCCATGGATGAGCCAGGTTAGAGTACAGCTAGGTCAACCTAGTGACACAACACTGACAGTTCCACATCCCTATGCAGACCTGCTGAGGCAGGTCAGAGAAAAGATTTGGGGGGTATCGGTCAAGCAAAAAGGAAACAGGCAGGATGCTGGATAACATCCTATCTAAGGGTGGGATGGGAACTGTGATGATGTTGGCATGGTTGTATCAGCAACAGGCTTTTCTGCAGTCTATAATTATGGCTTCCATTATCAGTCAGCCTCTGAGGGAATGGAAAAGAACTGTAATAATATTTTTAGGATGTTGAATGTTCCTTCATGAGTGATTCTGTGTTAGGTAGATGAAAACCTATTACTCACAGGTGTGTTCGTTTATTGCTTTATATACAGAATGGACAAAATTATTTTAAACAAGATAAGAATCATTTATTGATTGAATGTCCAAATCTAATAATATGATTGGCCTATATAAGACACACATCTATTCTAAGGCTTTTCTTTAATTTATGAATGTCTCTAGTCTTTTCAGTTATTACTCATTTAATTAAATGTCATATCTAAGCAAAATCAAAAAGTAACTTTTCCCCCATCTGCCAAAGGCAACTGAATATTTACTGGCTATGAAACAGTTTTATTTATTATTAAGAACATATATTTTTGTTCTTATGACAATGTTATTTTTTAGACATTTTCTCTTGCATATTAGTGACAAGCATTGGAGTCATTTTATCACAGATGTTTTATTTTGTGTACAGTTTGATTTGAATAATGCACAGCTCTTGGCCAAATGTATCAAATTATCGTTTTTACAATTTAATTTAACCATGTGTTTTGTTGCAGTTCTTAATAAAGCTACCAGCCAACTGGCAAGATATTATTTTATTTTTGCCAAAGCCAGTTTTTGCTCTTGTTTGGTGCCTGGCAATCCTGCCAATATTTAAATTGTTTCTCCACATATATGCATGCAGATATGAGACTTTTCTTTACATGCAAAGCCAACACAGGGCTGTTTCATACGTTTAATTTATATGTTTTATATGTAAAATTTAAGACCTTTTTTTTGCTTTGTACATTAAAAGGAAACTAAAACACACCACTAGCAAACAAGATACTTATCCTTTTACAAAAAATTTTATGGTTGCAATAATTTTAGGTTGTAAGAATGTTTCCATAACATTTCCTACATTAGGTAACAAAACGTTAAAAACTTTCTATAACCTTTTTGTTAACGTCTATAATGTTATTCTGAGAATACTCCCTGTTACTTGGGTATTAAAACATTTGTGAGCAATTACTGGTTACCAAAGTAATAATGTAATTATTGGGTGTTTAATAATGTAAGTGTAATACTGTTGTATACTTAATGTAACTTCTTTCCTTGAAGGCCAGATGCTGCACTGCCATCTCTTTGCTCTGTCGTAAGCAAGGCCATAAACAGTGTGAGGGTTTATAGTCTATAGTCTTCTGATTTTAGAAGGACATAATCTCCTGCCTGGTCCAAGCAATCAGTAACGTGCCAAACTCAATGTTTCTTCACTACAGTAGATAAAAGAGTCTTTCTGCTCGTCAGACTTCTTGATTGTCCTTAAAAATAACAAGAATTATAATAAAATTCATACAGACCAAAGAGATAAATTATATCTGCGTTTATTTCAGATGTCAATAGTGGTTTTGATAGCACAGGGTGAGTGTGTCTGCATATCTGATGGTTCACTGTGTGAGCGATACTGAGTACAAACTTTACTTTAAAGATTTTGTCATGTGGCTCTTGTCTAAACATGCACAAAATCTGCATTTTTCCAATGAAAACAATTTGGAAGACTTAGGGTGAGGCCTGCAAGTTATATGCCTGCAGGTGTGATAAGAGATTGAGCATGTTGGCACCAACTTGACTGAGCATGTAAATGCATAAAACCGTGTTCAGTGGGCTTTTAGTCAAAAAGCTAATCCAGGTTTAGACAGCAATGATAATAGTTACATACAATATGAAAAGAGCAATTCAGATGACTCATCAATCATCCATAAACATAAAAAAAAACTTTATTTCCATATTCCTCATTATCTTTCATTATTCTTTAGATGTTATACTCTCACAGTGCACTTTACTGACGGTGGTAGACATGTTCCATAGAGTGCAAAAGTAAAAAGCAATGTTGGATGAATCTCATTCTCTTCGTCCCAAAAAATCCCCACTTGACACTTCTCACCCCCCTACCCCAATCTTTGCTTGGATTCAGCTACAATGCAACACTATTCTGAGAGCAGAGAAAATAAACACAGGGCTTGGGAATCAACACAATCTAAGAGCAATTTGTTTATGAAGCAATCGCACCATTATATAAGACCACTCAGTTGTGGAATTCAAGTCAAAGTTTGTTTTATTTGATACCCTGAAATAGGACATGATAGTGTTGCATAAGCCATGTCAACATGGGTAGTGATGCTGGGTCCAAGTTCATTAAGAATGGTACTTTCCATTACCTCGCTGCATGTGATCATGTGACCAGGGCATGGTACTTACTTTAAAACGGGTAACAATTGTTTATCTGTTTACTTTTTCTGTAGAATGTAAACAGGTCTGGTCTCTGCACTCATTGCACTGCTTGTTTAAATAAATAACAAAGCTGTTGCAGTCTGTGTTGCGTTGTGGTTGGAACAATCATGCAATGGACAGCGAGACAGAAAGTTCATGGTCAGGAAGCCATAAGTCACATGTTGTCTATCATTTAAACTTGTAACCTTATGACATCATGACCATATGAACTTCCTGTCATGGCTCTTGCAATTAAAGTTTTGCGAAGCACACGTTTTCCACAGCCTCAAAGGGGAAGTGTCAAAAACCCAACAGGAGTTCAAATTCCTAACTGCAGAGCTCAGCATGAGACAGGAAGCAACAGGAATGGTGCTATGCATACAAGCTGTTTTGATTGTGCTAAAATGTTAGTTGGCTCAAAACCATTGTTGCAGAACTTCTTTCCTATCCACATCTACAGCTTTTCTCTATGTTTATTGTAACAGCTGATGAGTAACAACATATGCAAGACTGGACCAGAAAGCTGTAGAGCAGAGAGGAGGAGTCAAGTACACTGACATCTGAGTCAGTCTTATTAATTCCCTGTGTGTGGGTTTGGGGAAATGTTCTTGCCAAAGACATCAGAGGATCAGTTATTTCACTAAGTCAAGGACATGTTTCAAATCTGTAAAATTGACTTGTGGTCAATGAAAAGCGATGTGAACCGCTTGAAACCTGTAAGAAAACTTGAGCAGAGGTTTTCTGCTCTTTTTCTCTGGTAAAACCTGTCTCATCTTCCTAACCTAAAACCAATGGCTGGAGACATTTTTTTCCAGAAAAACTTTGTAAATTGTCTTTGTAAAATTACAGAAAACATTGGTAGAGAGCATTGGTAAAGTGTGATAAATTATCTTTTTATCATTTGCTTTTACAGCAGAATCAACAGAACTAGGACCACCACCGTCTCCAGCAGACCCCTGCCTCTGAACAACATAGGCTCCAGGATGTGTTTTGGCATCTTGCATGCCAGTATGGAGACAGCCGGTGGACCTCCATGGTGTTGCTGGGAGATGAAGGGGTCATTACTAGAGGATTAACTGAAGGGATCAAGGGCTTACCCAGCAGGCAGCTGTGGACTCACCCAGTGCACTCACCCACTGGGTCCCACCAGTGCAAAAACTGTGAGAACTAGGTTCTTGCCAAGTAGTTTTAAATTGGAAGAAAGACACTGTTTAGTCTAGACTAGCAAGCAACAGCTATTGAGACTCATAAGAATAAGTAAATGGCATCTTTTGGATGGACAACATGACACAGAAAGCGATGAAGTGGTTGCCTATAAAATTTTTAAAGAAGACCATTTTAGCACAAAGATATCACAGACTTGTATTCAGGAGGCCTGTGAGAGACTAAGTGAGCATAATTGAAAAACATGTTCATTGGATTCCAGTGGGCTGTCTAATTAAGCTCTAATTGTTGCTATTTTGAGGTCTCTGGGGTTGGATAATATGAAAAGCCAGTTGAGATGGCCTAGTTGGAGATGAATAATAATATCTGCTTGACGTCACATCAACTCTTGTCTCATGCCGAGCATAAGGGACTTCATTCAATCTCTTTTATTATAGTTGCTAGGTGACCACGGCCAAACATGGGTTATGTTGAACAGCCTGGTAATTTCAAATTGATGCAATTAAGTAAAAGAGCACCCCGGTTCTTTGCAATATCTCATCAGCATTTATGAAATTCACAAATGCCACGTAATACAAACTGACAGCAAAACATAACAAATTGAAACAAATTCACACTCTGCGTGTCTCTAGTAAACTGCTTGGCTGAACTCAGCCTTTTAAAGATTTCCAGCAGTAGGTTCATTAGTGCACAGAATATAGACTGGCACTATATCTGGAGTAGGCGACTGAGTGTCCACCATCAAATATAATGAGTGCTGCTCTTCTGCTCTCCCATGTCCTTTAAACAACAATCTGGCTTCTTTCCTTCATCCATGGTGCCCAGAAAACTTTACTGGGCTACAACACGTCAATGGAGCCAGTACTCCCTGAGAGCCAGAATGACCCTTATTCTCCAGTGCAATCATAACAACAAGCATTGGGTCATATGCCCAAATTATAGGTCTGCGAGGAAAGAAAAACATAAGAGATGGAGAAGATGCAGGTCTTTTGCTGGACCACAGAGTGACCACACCATAACCACAACTTGGTCACCACAAGTGCTTAAAATGTGTTTGGTTTGATTTAAAAGGTCTGCAGGGCACTTAATACTCTGGCTTTACTGCATCCGTCCACGCATATATCCCTCTATTCTTTCTCATTTCCTTTTCCACTTCTTTTTGCACTGTCCCAAAGTCAGAGAGAGGATATGGGGGCCTCTGATGGCTCATAACAGGGGCCACGATAAAAATATGAGGTCAGCCCACCCCACCCCCCCCATAGGTATAAGAGGCCGGGCAAAGGTGATGCCACCAAATAAGTGGGCTATAAAGCAGTTTCTTCTTTGTGAGTTTGGCTTGGCTGTAAGATTTATTGTTCTGGCCCAGTTCCAGCACTCAGCTATTAAGAGTGGACTGGGAATGGTCTGTAGAGATAAAGTTATATGAATATTTACACCACAGGCCTCAAACAATGTCTGTGACCCATTTGTATTTGAAGTGCCCTCCATTACAGCTGGATTTCATTTAGCACTTGCTCAAGTCAATACACACACATATACATCTGACCCTATGTCCTCCAAGTCCAAGCCTTTTTGTACCAAACCTTACAAGAGTTAATCCATCATCAATTATTAGAGCTGTCAATTGGTTAAGCATTTTAATTAAATGAATTGCATGATATGCCGAATAAAAAATAAATTCAATGCAATTAACTGCATACACCAGAATTAAATAAAAAAATGCCCCAAAGTAAAGACAAAACAAGCATGTACACTATCAAAAGATAAATTTAAACATACATATTGGCAGGCGAAATCACTGAATATGACCTTACAAAAAGTGGCTTTAGGAGTTAGAAGTCTATTATTTATATAATTTTCATATCATTGAACACAGAACTACAGTAAACAGCAATATTTTTGTATTCTGTCTGTGCTATTTTTCAATGGTTAATGCTGAAAGATGGTAAAATTTCTTATTATTGAAACAGAGAAAGAGTAATGATTTAATTATAATTGATTATTAATTTATCCCATTTACTATTTATACTCATTTACTATTACTAAATTAGATTACTAAAATGACATCTTTTACTTTAAAGGCACTTGCTGTTCAAGATTTGAGATGAGCTTGGGGCTGATTGGTGCTCTGGTAACTGGCAGTCAGAGAACTTATTAATTTCTGTTTTTCCGTAAGACGTTAGAAAAATATACAAGTAATTCGTAAACAAACATGACACAACACTGCTAGTCTGTGTAGAACCCCCCCTCCCCTCCCCCCTCTGTGCAGAGAAGAAAGGGTCCTCCTAAGTAATCGGTGCCTTGCTTTAATAAAAAAGTTTCTCTAAATATTTTTCCTCACCCTCCATCTCTCTGGTCACTGTGGTGAGGGGAAAACCATGTGCGAGTTGCTCAGATAAATAAGAGAGTGAGAAATCGAGTGTGTGCATGTTTACAGCTTGTGTTTATATGCAGTTTCTGTATATATTAGTGTCTCTTACGTTTAAGAGTTAAATCATGTTTTCCACACACTTCATATAAATCCAGACCAGCACTACCACTGTGAGAAGGGTCGTTCCCTTCAAATGAACAGAATTCCTAGCCAAATAAAACCTGTTTAATTTCACATGAGGTAGGTCGCCTAATGGGGTTGACATATTAAGATCACATGACCAGTCAAAAACTATTCACTTCACCTATTCTTACATATTTCAAAATTTTGGTATTAATTTTTTCGGATTTACACCATACAGAGCAACAACTGTGATGAAGGATAAGATCTGACAGTAATTATGAGGGCAAGTTAGGTGAGTGTGTGTCTAGATAGACCCTCAGGCTGTGAGTCATGAGCTAAACATCACACACAGCAGAGTAGGCCGATAAAATAATGTTAAGTGAATAACTGCCTCAAGCCTGCTGAAAAACAACAATTTCACATCAATAAATTGCTCCCAGCTGTGGCCATTTTTAGATAAGCAAATGGATATTTAGTTTTGCCTCAAAAAATGCTGTTAAGTTATATTTTTGTGCGACAGAGAACTTGGTGTGTTGAGTTGCAACATACAGCACACACTGGTGTTGTAACACACTTCACTAACACTGCAGCCATTGTGCAACTGCTCATATTTACGGCTTTCCATGAGGTTTACAGAAAGTTCAGCTGAGGGAAGTTTCTCTGAAAACATGTCAAACATATGCTGGTAAATGTTCTTTTCCTCCTTTACTCAGACATGATTATCTGATGCAATGTGCTAAAAATAATGTTTTGAAACGGCAAAGTCATCCAGTCAAATTGCTGCATGTCTGCTATTTGCCTTTGAAAATACTGCGACAATTTTCCTGAATGTACATACAGTAAGTGCAGCCATCTGATTTAGAAGTGCTGCCCTACGTACCTTGTGAACACAGGCATGTACTGTATCATGTTGAGTTTAGTGGGCAAGTACTACATATTAAATGTGCTACTTTACAAATGTGTTCTTAAAGGTGAAGTATGTGGGGGTTTTTTGGCACTATGTGCAAGCAAAATTGTGTAAGTAATGATTGTTTCAAACACTCCTTCAGTCCAGACAAGTCAGACTACTCAAAAAAACATCTCATTTCAAACAACATTGAAACATCTCAATCCACTGTTGCCTTGTTTCATTTCCTTTCTCATTATTCTCCTTTGCTCTCTTGTTTCATGTCTTCCATGAGTGCTCTCTCATAGGAACTTGTTTTTAGAGAGCCATTAGCTTACTGCTATTCAATGTTTTCCAGCTGTACATGTTTTGAGTAAATGTGCGACTGCCTTTATGGCTGCTACATGATCACACAGTCTCTGATCTCAACTACTCTGATCTATTAGAACATCTTAGAAAGGCCTGCATGCTATATACTGTATGTAAGGTATGTATGTGTGACAGAGAGAGATAGAGAGAGGGTGTTTATAAATGTGTGCATAAGACTGTAAACACATAAATCCATATAAAGGAATTGGAACAGTCATTAAGCACATGTGCACACACACACATAAACTTACCACTAAAGTAACCTGTAATTCCCATAAATGAGGGTGTGGGTTCAATGTTCATGGTCTCCAAGTTTAGATTCGGCCATTACATGAGCCAAGCTGCCTGACTCATCATCTAATCAAAAGCTTTTTCTGTGTAAATCACATAATAATTCTTCTGAATGCCCTCTCTGGCTTTTTATAAACAACACATTATAACATTTCAAACACAGCTGAAACATTTTCTTCCAGCTGAAATCTATTACTGAATGCACTGAAAGATTTCCTCAGGATGTATATACTGCACACAATGAAACGAACACAACATCTGCCTGCCAAGAACTACAGTGCCGACTCCATACTGAATGCGTAATGCAAGACAAACGACTGATGTGATGCGGTCCACATTGTCATTTCAACTCTGGAACAAAAGACACATCAATCTAAACAGATACACATGGTGGGGTTTTGATTCAGAGCACTCCAGGAACAACTCAAGTTTCAGATCAGACATGGTGTTATCTGCAGATCGCATAATGCTGTGACTGACACCGTAGGTATGGTCCATCTCTCACTATTGTTTTTGTTCACTCAGCGATCTTGCATATCAGTTCTCATGGCTCATTTACAGGCACATGTTCATCCTTCACATCATCAGATGACCAAATTAACTTCTAAAACATTCATACACAATACAATCCATAAACATCTAAGCTTGACTGCATAGTTGGGGGCAAAACAGTGTAGAACAATCACAAATAAAACTTTTTAATATGTCTGTTGCTTTACCTAG
>JAZGTK010022505.1:0-10250 GCA_036877625.1 Ambastaia sidthimunki | reverse complement strand
CCTACATACACTTCCTATGCAAAGCAGATTTAAAAAATAAGGAGCATAATTATGATTTCCAGGATACTAAGACCTGGACAAACTCTACAGCAGCATCATGAGGCAATCCCATCATGCATTTCAAACAGATCAGTGATGCTGACCCAGCTAACAAAGTGTAAGAACATTTCCCCAACATTTCCATTAATTAACAAGATGCTAAAAATGTTGAACGTTCTAGGAACTTAATATGATGTACAACTTCCAAAAATGTTCTACTAATGTTACTGCAAGACAAATTTTGAGAACTTTTAGAGAATGTTAGCCGATGTTATGAGAACATTTCCTGTTTGCTGGGTTAGATGGCAGGAGTTGCTGGGCTTCTGAACAAAGTTGTTAGGCAACACTGGAAAAAAATGCTTTTATGTATCATCATCTTACAAATCCCTCTAATTACAAGATCTTGCAGTCGACAATAATTCTCGATTTGTCTGGTTTTATATACGCTGCAATGCAATTCAAGCCACCTCTTGTCTTCTATCAGTAATTGAGCCCAACAGCTAAAGAAAATCAATACAGAGCTACAAGATAACAATGGACTTGCAGTGTGACCATCTCTTTAAACGACTCACAATACCACGCGCTTTACACTCTGCTGAAAAGCTTTAGCTGGCAATGAGGTCCGCTGGTTGTTTGGTAATGCCATGAGGTTAATTATACCGCAATCGTTTACCTCGTTTTATGGTTGTTTTTTATTAAACAGAAACGCACAAGAATCTTGTACATGATGTGGGTTTTGTGAAACAACAGAGATTCATTTGGCACTTAGTGGCTCATCTCGTTGAACTTTGAAATTGTGCTCTAAAAATGTCAGCCGGAGTGCCTGAAATTCACGGCAAACACGGACGTACAATATAGACTTGAGAATGTGTTAAAAGCTCTAACCTTCTTCTCTACAAACCAAAGCAATTTAAACACCACAAACCCTTAAACTTGACTATCTCTGCCCGGGGACGTCTCACAGCGCTGGGGATGCTATAACTTCTAAACAATTTTCTCCAAGTTTTTACTTTACAACAACATCCAAAAGTATCTCAGATTTACGGTATCACAAATAATCAGTAGAGTGACAAAACGTAATATACAGTCATTTAATGTGCGGTCTGATAGCACTGCAAAAAAATGAGGATGTGCACTTGGGAGTAACAGGCTGTTCTGCATGGCTGAGCATTTGTAGTCCCAATCTTCAAGCGTGTATCTCTCCCTTCACATCGGGTTCACGTAAGTTTGTTTCTCGTGACCTTGGATGTCGGAGCGTGCGGGCAAAACTTGGCCCCATTGGGGAAGACAGTGTGTTGAGGTCGACTAGACCGCTGAGGGTCTCTGTAGAAAAGCTTCTGACATGCTGAATACATTATGCAGACATCAGCACATTAAGATCTGATATAATTAGTAATTTAAAAGAGTCAACCTCAGGACACAAGTACAAAAGCAGGGTTGCCAGATATCTCGTACTAGGCGGGATGTCTGTGTATTTTCCCCTTATTCTAAACTGTGTGCGTATGAACACACTAAAATTACACAATTATCTCATTAAGAATAAATGCCAGCCTTTCTGTGTTAACCTGGACATTCAGTTTTATTCAATGACTATTATGCCAAACTTATTATCTGTAACAATTAGGGTTGCCAAACATCTGTTTTGTCACCAACACTACTATGTGCATAAACAAGTCACCATAAAATGTATTATTTTCATTTTTATTGAATTTTGTAGCGATTATTATGCAATTTACCCATGCATGCATGTATCCATTATTATTATTATTATAATTGTTTTTTATTTTTAATGTTATTCTTTAACTCAGGTGCCCTCGTAATCTTTAATCAAAATATTATATAATATATAAATTTATCTATTAATGTACAGTGGTGTTTACAAGGACACTGTGATATTTCTAATAAACCCAGCTGGTGAATATACGGTTCAACAAACAGATAATTGAAAGGGCTCAAAATATAGTTTGAGATCTGCCAGCCTTGTTTGGAGTCCCACACAGACGGTACGAGGCACTCAGGTGTCACTAAGATATTGCACGATCGGTCAAGGCCAAAAATTCAATTCTTGGCTAAGACGCAAAGCTACAAAGGAAATGATGCAATGTGAGCACTGAGTTGCCCCACAGAAAGAACCTTGACATTGTGTTTTCACACTATGTGAAATTCATTACAAAGCTTGTAAAGTTTGCCTCAGTTAGCTGAATGCAGCTGAAATGTGCTGATAGCGATGCGGTGAGCAAGCAAGAAATATGCCTTAAATACAGATATAATCACTCTGAAAAGCACAGCATGCTTTCCTTCACACCAGGTGATATGATTCGGTGAACATGATATGAAACAGAGAGCTACAAAACATCTGAATTACAATTATACTAGATTTTCTTTCTCCTGATTTTACTAATGGTGGCCAAACTGAACCAAAGATGTGACCAGAGATACAAAATGTGTCAACAACTGTCAGCTAACAGGGAACGTTCTCACAATGTTGGCTAATGTTCTCTAAAAAAATCTCTCAATGTGTTTAAAAATAATGTTTTTGCAGTAATGGGGAATGTTTTGTATGTATATGTTATTCTTAAGTTGTTAGTGTAATGTTTTAAAAATGTTACAGGATAAAAATGTTTGAATAACAGCCAAGCAATAATGTTAATTCAATGTCTAAAAAACTGAACGTTTTGAATGTTCCTTAAACTTTCAGAATAACATTTTAATGCTTTTGTTACTTAATKGAAATTAAACAACCTAAAATTGTTAGATGGGTGTGGGGTCATTTCTGTATATGACTATATATCCTGGTCAAGCTTAGACCTATTAGAGTAGCTTTAAATCTTTATCTTGACTATACTGTTTTTACAGTTGCAAAAAATGTTTCCATCATGCCTAACAGAAAAAACAATACTACAGGCTAGCAAATAAAGGAGTGAGAGATAATTTACTTTAGGATATCTACAAAACACGTTTTAAAACATGTCTTATAATAAAGATTTTCATGAAGTGAGTTTTAGAGTGAGACAAACTAACACAACAAAGAAAATCAATCGCAAATACTTACTCAAGTGTGTGCTGTTGTTTGCCCATCAAAACTGATGTCACTTCCTGGAAGATGATGTCATCAAGGAACTGGCCTACATCAATTATCAATTTTGTTTCTTTTTAAGTTCTGGTAATCAAATAAATTGATTATTACTTGTTAAAACAATAAATAATATATGATTTTTGGAACATTTTAATTAGAAAAAAAGTGAAATAATTTGCATGTGTCCAACTCGATTTAAAAATGCAACAAAATGGCATCATTGGCTCAAAGCAAAGCAGTGAACTTATTTAAAATTCCCCCGTGTTCAACTGACATCAGTGTTTTCCATGTAGAATAAACATCATATCATCCACATAATACCTGTCATTACCTTCAAGGATTCCCAAAAGTCTTGGCAGGACATCTGTTCGATCTTTTTGACAAAACTAATGACAGGTAAGGCTAAGGCGTTGCTAGTCTAAAACTCCATGAATATGGATGACAACACCATATGGAGACAAAGACAAGGACAACATCGAGGTAGGCAACACCTGGTCACACAAACCTCTCCTCTCCATTAATATATTCAGTCACGAAGCTCCACAAACACGCGTGTCATTTTAGAACAATAATTAGACATCTGATGCGAGGTAAGCGGTTCGAGGAACACGAACTCCGTGCGGCCCCCGGAGGATAAGACAAGACCCGACAATGTTCATCATTATTCATTGAATTGTTTCGGAAGGACTTTCTCAGTGGGAACAATTTCCATTCCGCTCATAAAAATGATCAGCGCAGGTTCATCCAGCCGGCCGCCTGGCAATAATGAGAAATGGACACACGTAATGGAGCTTGAATGGGTTTAAGTGAGGGCTAGTGAGTCATATTATCAGAGACGCCCAGTCGACTGCCAATAACTTGAATGATTTCCATGCAGGTATCGATTTGTCTGCAGACGTGTTGAACTTTGAGTGCACTAAAGTTTTATGTGCTGTACGCTGTGCTGATAAATTTCAGACGGATTGAGGGGACTGGAAGTCAAAAGCGTGTTGAGGTAACACTGGAGCATATTGTCTGAGAGGCGTTTTGGCTCCAAATATCCAGGCTGGCCATTGTAACATTAACAAACTTAGCACAAACATCCACATAATGAAGTTTGCAGAGCTGTAACATATTCTGCCATTACATGATTTAATAAAACACGTTAATGAATGTTGTACTTTTAGCAGAGCTACTGCAATGACTTTGAATGATAAATGGCGCATCTTTAGTTGTATTAACGTTACTGCTTTAAACTTTAAACATTTTTTTTTTACATTTTTGAAAAATTTTGTAACATTTTTTGATAACATTGAGAATGTTTAGAAAACGTTAGCCAATGTTCTCAGAATATTCCGTTAGCTGGGAAGTCACTTCAGACAATAGCATCTGCCAAGTTAATAAATGCAAACTAATGCACCATTTTCACACACACACACACACACACACACTGTGTATTATCATATTGTTCTTGTGGGAGTCAAAGACACATTTATCACAACTGTTGCTCAGAGGTTCGACCAGAGCAGTTGTGGGAAACTAATTAGAACACCTTGCTATTAATGTCAGACACTCAGAGCTCAGCCCTTGATTATTCAGTGCTTGCTTGTGTTCAGCACACCACAGATGCTGAATCAGTGTGTTGCTTCAGTCTGTCCCATCTGTTTAAGACAGAGAGGATGTTGAGATCCAGAAACATTCCTTGTGCTACGGAAAAGAACATGGATTCTCATCCCGTTCATTTCCCAGAATGACAGTTGACAGTTTGAAGTTGAAACATAGATCATTCACAAATCTTAGGTGTCATAAAGAAAGTGCAACATCTGAATTTTGCAAAGAATAAGTCATTCAGAAGGTTTTGGTGTGGTGAGAGTTTTGGCAATTACGTCTTGTATACCAATATGCTGCCAAAAAGCTTTTTTCTCTATTAAAACTGTAACTTTTGCCTCTCTGTCGCCATCTCTGTTTCAAACATAAAACTACAAGTTATGTTTATGTCAAATGAAGTAAAATTTTCCCAGGAAATCAGACCTGACAGCTCAAGTTATAAATCATTATTATAAACGTACCGTTGTGAATCAGGGTAAGAAGATCGTGTTGAAAACTGATCTGTCATCTACTTGATCAATAACAGATTTTTGATCATTTTTAAACAAAAGAAGTTATTTCATTATTATTTTATTTAGAACTTTTAAAACATTATGTCATCATACATCCTGTCAGGATACATATGTTGTTAAGTCACATATATAACAGCAGATATTTTTACCAGTGCTGTTTGGAGGGCTTTTAAAACCAGGAGATAAATGTGTTTACTGTCTGCTTGACGTCACAGCAGAGAGTCACCAGTGAGGGTCTCCAGACCGTGTCTGTTCCTGTGATGATTGATCAAAGTTATCAGAAATGTTCTTGCATTAACATTAGTACAGCATTTTTTTAATGTTATGTATCATATATGTCAAAATCATTATTTTTAAGCTGTTAGTGGAAGGTTTTAAAAACATTGCATAATAAAAATGTTTGAATCACATTCTCTTTCTAGAACATTCAGAATAAAATTTTCAATACCTAATAAAAGGTATTGAGGTATTTTTGTAACCTAATAAAAATGTTAGGGAAACATTCTTACAGCCTAGAATTGTTAGGTGGGTATAGACCTTTTTGGTCATATTGGATTGAATCTCATCGATCTAGTTACTGTATTCTGACCCAGAAGAATTGCTTTAAAACTTTTAGCAACTAACAAGTTTTATGCAACAGAAACTCTTCAACTAAAAAAGCTAAAAATATCACACATAGTGGGTACATGCCTGATCTTCTGCCCTTAAAAGACTTCACTATGTGGTCTGATGTGGTTTAATACTGAGGTGTCAGAAGGAGAGTGTTCAAATGCACGTCCAGGCACCTGGTTGTTGCTTGAGGTTCAGTTTTCTGGTTGGATAGGACCTTGTTCATTGTCTTGGCTTTATGCTCTTACAGTGAACGGTTTGATCTTTGATCTGAGTTTCTACAAAGACACATGCAGACCAGCGGCACTAAACTGACCTATTTCCTCTGGTAGTTTTGGACTGAATCACATCGTTCTGTTAAAGGCTCGTTTTTGGTGCTGTGAATTTGTACCCTGCAGAACATCTCAGAAACGTTCATTCTAAAACTCTGTTTATGACTCTTCTCTTCAGATAAAACATTTGATAACTACCCAAAGGTTTTAAAAAAGAGGCCCTAGATTTAAAACAACCACACAGGTGTTTCTTAGCTAACAATTTTACATTGTAAGAATGTTTCCTTTACGTTTCCGCTAAGTAACAAAAATAATAGTTTGAAGGTTCTTAGAATGTTTAAAACATCCAGTTTGTTTTTAGACATCGTATTTACGTTATTGCTCGGGTTTAAGAACTATAGTAAAACTTTTTTTTTAATTCTGTAACATATTTTAATGTTTAACTAGCAACGTAAGAATAATGTTTTTCATATATGAAATATTATGTTAAAAAGTTCTACTAGCATTACTGCAAGAACGTTTTCAATAACATTGAGAGAACTTTAAAAGAACATTAGACAACGTTCTGAGAACACTCTCTGTTAGCTGGGTTATTAAAGAAGACACTGAAGCATATATAAATGCATGCTTTTAGGGTGTGATAACACCTCTACCATTTATGGCTCTTTCACGCTCTTGAATGCTGTAAATCAGGATATTATGACCGATCTGGAGCTTCTGTAATAGCTGCTTTATTTGGTCAAGTCCTTCAGGAAAATTTTGGGGAGACTGAAGGACGTTCCAACCCTTTCTGGCAAATTTCCCAGTCCATACGTCCACACTCTCTGTTGAATCTTCACTTCATACCCAACAGGGAACGTTTTCAGAATGTTGGCTAATAGTCTCTAAAAGTTCTCTTAAAGTTAACAACGTTCTTTGAGAACAATGTTCTTCCAGTAACATTCCTATAATTTTCAAAACAACACTTTTAACATTTTTGTGAATTAATGGAAACATTAGGGAAATGTTCTTACAACCTAGTATTGTTAGCTGTATCAACCCTCTCTTTAGAATTGGATGGTTTTGCCTCTTTTAAAATGTTGATTTGCGCGATTGTTTTCTTCCATTTGACCCTGTTTCTAGTTGGAGTCTGAACAATATTACAGTACAAATTACATTTGATTTACCCGGCAGTCCAAAGAGCATTTTTGCGTTACGTTAATTGTGTAATATTTTGATATTCCCCTCAGGAGCTAGTTCAGAAGGGGAACATTAAAACTGTCTCTAAATATAGATTAAAAGGCACTCTGGAGAAAATCACAGCTATTTCCAGGCAGATACAGGATCAAAGTCAGCGAGCTGGAAATATAGACAACTGTCTGATCCATCATTCCACACCAACACAGAGCCGAATGGTTTGACCTGAATGTCTTTATCGCTAATTACGGTTGTTGGCCCCAGCGCTCAGTAAACAAACACACACGTTTATCCAACTAATCCTGCGAGAACAGCCAGATCTCCTTTAAAAATAAAAGCAACTGTAAATAAAATCTATATATCAGCTCCAGCGTGAGCCCAAAATGTCAAACGTTATCAAATATCAATAAAGCTTGTGACTAATTAACTGGCAGAAGAGATGCTGGTTTTATTATGATAATATATCTGCTCGCTCTCACGCTGTGAAACTGTAGCCCTCAACATAAAACAAAAATAAAAATAAAATGCATTCATGCATAGAATCTTGTTAAATTGCATTTTGTGATTAATCTTTATAAGCCAACACATAAACCTCTGTGACCTATATATATAATATCCACTTTGGACCTCGCTGGCGAGTCGGTAAAAAAATTAGCTAACGGTACTGTATATGACTACAAATTCAAGGTAATAGAATGAAATGTTTATTACTGTAAAGAAAATGCCTACAAATATGTTGAGATAGTTATATTCATGATATACACAAGGTTTTTGCTCAGCTGTTTGGTTTATTAACCATTGCTGGGCAACTAAATAAAACAACTGGTCTGTTCTGGTGCTCTAAAGACACTATGGAGGCATTTAATAATCGAGCGACTAGAGTGGCGAGTGTTTCCTTGAGAAGCTGACAAGTGTGGACTAGTTTGCATGCTTTTAGTATGCATCAACATGTATTTAAAACACTTGCATCTTTTCATTTCAGGCTAATATTTGGCTTCGTTGCTGTGGTACCTGACTCGTGGAGCTCTCTCGGGCAAGTACGCGACAGTACGTGATGGCATACGGCGCGTGTACGTCCTCTGAGACAGAGCTGTGTACTCTTAAACATGAGAGCCCTTCTACTCATGTGGCAGCAAATCAATTTGGAAGGCCGTTTGAGGAAAAACGTAATCTAATTATTATTTGGTTAAGCTCCCGCTGAGAGACCAATCACAGAGCGCGGTTCTGTGTCAACAGGAAGTGCACACTTCGCAGCTTTATGGGTAGACCGTGCGACTTGATTAATGATTAATTAAGCAAACGTTCAAATTAATAACGAAACAGATTCTGTGAGGTGTTATCTTATCTCTTCATTATCACTCTTTGTGTGACCCAAAGTAGCATGAAGTTAATAATGTGAGTGAGGGCTGTTGTGATTTGTACAGTTTCTAATTGCTAGTTTCTTTTTGTTTGTTTTGATTAACACAAAGGTAGCATTTGATAACAATATTTAATACAAATATAAACTATATTAATATGTTAAATGTCAACACAAGCTCACACACAGCCCCAAGAGCTTTATTAGTCTCTCTTGAAAAATGATTGTTATTTTTATCATATTGTTCACACAAATCACACAATTAACGTAAAGCAAGTTTGCAGGGCGAATCAAACTAAATTTGTACCTGTAAAAACAATGGAGGAAAACAGCCATCAAGCTGTCTTCTGCAGACTGATAGAATAAAACCGGCCTTTATTTTGTGCCCAATGAGACAGAAAGAAAGAACAGATTAGTTGAAAATGTTGTTCTTAATCAAGTTGAAAAATACCTAATATTTATCGTATAGCTACATAAGATGTGATTTTGAAACCACAAGATATCTCAGTGGGCGAAGCTACCAACCTGATGTCACTCATAAGTTCTGTCACGATTGGTTAAGATAAAGAGATTAATTGGAGTCAGTTAGAATTAAATGTGTACACACATGGAGAAACAGGCAGAGATGAGACAGCGTGTGTAAGATCATCCTTGTAACTCTATCCAAATTTATTCAAGCGAAGGATTTGGTGACTACACTCTGAAAACCAAATGACAGTGTTTCTGTTGAACCCGTAGGCTGTTTCTGAAGCCACTCGTATCAGGCACACAAACCCAGCAATGACCACCGTGATCCTTTCACACAGGAAATGGCTTTGCATGCTTCAGACCCGAAAGCGTCGGGCTTTCTGGTGTAGGAAAATGAAATATTTAAAACACCCCAATAGCTTTTCATAACCGGATTGATGGTGCCAAGCAGTTTCTTCTTATCATCACAAGCCAAACTTTATTGCCTGACCCACAGAACCTTAACCAAAATTAAAAGCACCCAGAGCCCTTTGATATTTTCAAAGTTGTTTTGTGATATACACACACACACACACACACGTACATACATACATATACGTAAGCCATATATTTCAAAGATACTTTATATATGCAATAACTGTATGTATGTATGTGTGTGTGTGTGTGTGTGTGTGTGTGTGTGCATTGATTTGCAGGGGTAAGTGTTGGGAGGGAGGTGTCCCACCTGTTTTCATCTCTTTACAATGAACATGACTGTACAGCTAGTCAATAAACATTTGTGTTTATATACTGTAACTGACCCCTGACATTTGGTGACATCAGTCTTTCTTTCTGACTGAAAGATTTTCTGTTATAGTTCTACACATGACAACATTAATAAGATCATCAACAGGCTAAAACCTCTGTGAAATTTGGGGGCAGTTTTGGGGGCAGTTGTGGCCTACTGGTTAGTGAGCTTGTAATCAGTAGGTTGCTGGTTCGATTCCAGCACTGGCAGGTAGCAACTGAAGTGCCCTTGAGCAAGACACCAAACCCCAGATTGCTCCCCGGCCGCTGCAGTGATAGCTGCCCACTGCTCCAGTGTGTGTGTGTTCATGACTTGCAGTGTGTGTTCACTCCTCACCAGTGATGGGTTAAATGCAGAGGTCACATTT
>JAZGTK010022504.1:0-10250 GCA_036877625.1 Ambastaia sidthimunki | reverse complement strand
TCTCTCTCTCTCTCTCTCACACACACACACACACACACACACACACACACACACACATGCACAGGAACTTGTGTGTTGACAATGTTGGACAATTAGAAGCAGAAAAGCAATCTGGCTTTCCTTTGCATTTTCTGTTTAGAACAATTTTATACCACATGTATTGTGTGACAGGTGTGTGTGTGTGTGTTGGTGTAAATCCAGAAGTTCTCTGATAGAAACTTTGTTCTATCTTTTGGCAGGATCATTTCAGCTCATATAATGCATTATGCTTTTAACAAGAACCTGCTGTCTTGCAGATACATTTTCTAATTTGCAACATTCTAATTTGTAACATTTGTAACAATGACTCTTTCTCTTTGCCCTGTTGGAGGCAATTGTGTTTAGTCAAAATGCAAATTTACAAACTGGGAGACATCCAAGTGCCTATAGCCATGCTATACTGCTGCAGAAAAATGCAATTTTGAATCTAAAGTCATTCTTAAAGTAATTAAAGTAGCTCTCAGAATCAGTCTCATCTGTGTAGCTATAGGAAACAGAAATAAAGACCTTTCAAAGACCTTGGTCAGACCTTTAATCTTAAAAAAATGTACATAGTTAAATGCTAACTTAATGTGGGCTAACAGCATATAAAGACTGATCATCAAATGACAGTAAAAACATTATTTTGGTACCACAACCCTGTTCAGCATTCTCAGGAAATCCCAGTTTTTTTAAGAATGAAGTACTGAGACCACATGATTGGAATGGTAGTCTGCACACTGGAAGATCTTTTCAGAAATGTGTCCAATTTCTTAGACTTGGTCTTACTACAGAGTTCTCCAGACTCTAATGAATCTTGGACAGTGTCGGTTTTAAAAAGTGGAGCCCATGGGTGTTGAAATGTTGAAAAGCAGGAGCTGTTGTTGACAGCATCTTCAAGTGTCTTTGTAATCAATCAGTTGAAGGCAACTGCTGGATCAGAGGCCAAAGGAATGTAAAATGCATCTTCCATCAGCAGAGTCTTATTTGTTTAAATAAATCTCTGAAGGTCAATGGAAATTTAAAATGCATTATTTCATTGTTTAGTGCAGAAAAGGCTGCGATTCAAAAAGGAAATCTCATTTGCTTGTAGTTGTTTCTTTGAAAGATTACTTGGCTGGTCTGGTGTTCCCTCTCTGTCGATTGTGTCTCTGCATTTGCTGATTTTACCATTAATGGTGTTTCCTTCTAGATTTAGGCATTCCTTCATACAGCAATGAGATGATTCTAAACTGAAAGACTTCAGGCTTCTCCTTTTTAGAACCTTCAGCAAACATTAGCAATTTTCCACATCTATGTTCTTCAGACTTTTCTTCAGGTGATCCAGATGAAACCTTGAACCTTCTATAGTAGTGACCTCTTCAGCTGACATTGCTGTAAGTTTTGGGTTTTTTTTATCTGTCTAATTTCATTTATATACTTCTGCATTTTGAAGCATTGCACCATTCAGTGCATAAGCAAACACATTTTAAAAAACAGGTGCTTCATGATGCCAAAGAACCATTTTTTGCTTTATAGTTCCATAAAGAACCCTTAGTATTCGTAGAACATTTGTTTCACAAAAGGTTCTTTAAACTATAAAAGGTTGAGAAAGGTTAAGTGGTTTTTTTTTAGGTAACCAAAAATTGTTCTTCCATGGCATTACTGTGAAGAACCTTTTAAAACCTTTACTTTTTTAGTGTGTGTAATTATCATCAGGGTACAACATGTTTTTGCATCCAGTTATAGTGTTCTGTATATATTCTAGATGAATCAAAGTTACAATAACATTATCTAGATTGGTTAGTTGTTAGTTGACTTCTTTGGTACTAAACATCTACATGACATCAGAATGACACGTGTGGCACACGCATGTTAACCGCATGTAAACGTAACGATTGACTCCTAACCTGTACAGATATGCTTTATGATTGGATTAAATGGACACATTTATCAAAATATGACAGAAGCAGCACTTTTCAGTTTCACGGTTGCTTGGAGTTTAGGAGATTGAAAACAGAAACAAACGCTGGAGCTCTCGTAACCTCTGACCTCTGCCAACACAAATCAGAACAATGAAAAGACAGATTATGTTCTGCTTTCTTCTTGAGGGTGATTACATGACAGATATGGCTAATAAATGCTGAATGACAGTTTCAGGGATGGAGTCTCTCTCTTCTTCTGCTCATTTCCCCTGTTGTGCTGTTCTTTGTTTTGTGCAGCCACGTAGTGACACGGTCCATTTCAGGAGGGCTGGTGTTGATGCTATGCAGGGACTTTCCTCATCCTGTTGGGCTGCGGTTCAAACGCCGCTTTTTCTCCTTCTTTTTCTCTCTCTCTCATTTTTCCAAGGAGCTGGACATACTTAATATACATTATCTCTCACATCCATCACTCCAGCTACGAGCTAAATGACATCACCCGGGCAACCAAACTTCATGTAAAGACAAAGAGAGAGAACTTAAACTGAAGTTCTACAGAAAGATGTGCTTGCTGCTCATAAACTCTCAATCACTGTGAATGTTGCTTTCATGTAAACCAATTTAAGATACGTCCAAATTGTTTGGAATACATGATCCTAAATAGAGTTTTCCGATTATGCATTTTAGTTACAAACAGAATTCTGGATTTTGAGAACTGTTTGTTCTAATGAGCAATTCAAACAACTTTTAAATTGAGTTGACAGTTTGTTTCTTTGTACTGGACTTGATTTGGTTTCTCTGGCTGTGCAGTGGTTTGGCTTCACTGTGTTGAATGCTCTGCCACTTTATTGTCTCACATTTTTTACGAGTGAGAAACACCCTGATCTCTCCGGAGGGTTTCATATGAGGGGTGTTGCCCTGAAAGTCAAGCTAAGTCAGAAGCACCAATTCTGGGCAAAGACTGCTGTTGTTCTCCTTCCCAGCTTGTCAGGATCAAGCCCAGCTCTCAGCGAGGCAGTGCGCAGACCACAGGCCGCTCTCCCAGCATCTCAAAAGTAGTGAGGTGAGCAGTGAGTCAGATACAAAGATTATAGAATTAACAAGATGCCTGAGTTCTGTTACTATAAATGGGAGAAACCGCAAATCTCAATATGGCTGCTTTACTGAAGTAAGTCCCGCCTGCTAGTAGATGGAACCAATCATTAATCGCTACATTCTCTGGGGGAGTGGCTTGACAGCATTTGCTCATGCGCAGTATTGGAAGCGATCTGGAAAAAGGTGCTTTTATAATGCAATTTGAGCTTATGAAACAGAATTAATTGTACCGTTGATGTGAGGTGTAATAGTTGGTTGGAAATGTGTTGTTTTATTGTTACCTTAGCCAGTGATTTTAGAGATATCAGTCTTCCCTCAAAGTTGCCCAGAGGTGTTGCAAAGATGCCTGCAGAGTGCAGAGATTCCCTTTATAGTGCTTTGGTGAGGTGGGACAAAGGCTGGAGATCTGTATGGAGTGAGTTAAAACAGTGAGAGGTAAACAATGCAGGATCTACTGCAAGTCCGTTTTAAATGATCATTCAAATATTTTTTAATTCTGTAACATTTTTAAAACGTTTCACTAACTCCTTGAGAATAACGTTTATATAATGATAAAAACTTTAATGTTATGGCAAGTACATTTTTAATAACCTTGAGAGAACTTTTAAAGAACGTTAGCCAGCGTTTCCTGTTAGCTGGGTAAACCGCCGCCCTGCTGTGGTTAAAGTGGAAAGTACCTGAATCATACTGGAATAAATGGAATAGTTCGGATGTGCTGTTTGTCATGTTATAGGAATTTTAGTACATCGATTTTGCAGAGAACTGCTATTGTCATCCACTGTGTCGTGTATGAAATACGGCTCTGTTGTAAAGAACAGAGCCATTAGCAGCTTCTGGCCGGGCATCAGAGAGGCTTTAGCTCCAACTGCTACGCCGTGGGGGTTTCGAGCCTGATTTGCGTGTGAAAAAAATCACACGCGCTCTTGATGAATGCGTTTAAGCAGCGAGAGCGACTGCAGCAAGCTGAATATTAGCCTCTATGGCACCATAACAAAATTATGGCAGAACGTTTACTAAACGCTCACTCACAGGACCCCCATAATGCCAGAGGCTCCAAAACTCTCCCTGCAGCTTCCCAGCAGGAAAACACCGGTTCTCTGGCCAAGCTGCATTCCTCATAATGGATTTTTACCTTCCAGACTCACAAGCACAGCTGCAAATATGACTTTTTAATCATAAGATGCCATTTTTAAAGCGATCTTGCTGCACAATTAAAACATCTAAAAATCAACCCTCTCCGATTTTACAGGGGTGAAACACAGCCGGGCCGCCCAGCGAGTGTAAGGAAAATTAAGTACGTTTGGTGGAATAATCAATGCTGGTTATGGCTCTGTAAATATCTTTGGTTTGTCGTGACTTCAAAGCAGTGACATGATTAGGCTACAGAGGGAGATAAAATAGCCTTTGTTAGGGTTTTGATGGAGCACGGTTCTGTTTTAGATCTTCAATAGCTTACTGAAGAGCTGCACTTAAGAGCACAGATAAGGTCTGTCAACAGACTCCTGACCCGGTTCAATGGCTGTTGTCTTGGTGTTTGATTATGCGCGATGCTATACATCACTGTTCCGGATTGTGTGTGGTTAGAATTGTGATTAAATTTTGATCTTCAGTCTTTGGCTGGATCTCCTCTCATAATATCCCTCTATGTACCCAGCTAACATTTTTTGGTTGAAAAAATGTTTCTCTAACGTTTCAAAAACATTAAATTATTTTGAAAGTTTTAGGAACGTTTCAAACGTCCAGTTTTTCAGACATTGTATAAGAACGTTATCCAAACCTTTTGAATTCTGTAATGTTTATAAAATGTTCCACTACCTACTACTAAGGATAACGTTATTGATATGATATATAACATGAAAAGTTGTACTAACTTTACTGCAAGAACTTTTTTAATAACTTTGTAAGAACTTTGCCTAATGTTTGTCAACGTTCTAAGAGCGTTCCCTGTTAGCTGGGTAAGCCTTTTTTGGTAACGTGCATCTGGCATAAATGTAAATAATATAATTAAAAACATAATGAAACATGCAAAAGGATTGGCTTCCGCTCATGACATCATCAGCAGAGTTGTGGTGTGTGCTAGCACACTGGGCTTTGACCTCACGGGTACCCAGAACATACCACATAAAACCTCACCAAACAGCATCTTTCTCCCTCGGCCAACTCCATAAAACTTAATTTCACCCCTTACAAATACCCACACACAAGTCTCTCTCCCCTTTACTCAAAAACCACTAAACACACTTCATTAGAAGAGCTTTTAAAGAGCACTGCTGACTGGTTCCACACTACAGATGAGTCAGATAATGTTGAATATGACAGGTCAATGCAGGTAACTGAAATTAAGATTTGGAATAAAGATTGATGAGGCATGTTTGATGATTCTGTTGTTAAAACCTTATCGAATGACTTGTTGGAGGGACAGCATCAACAGTGCCCCCTGGTGGGCTGAGCTTGAACTGTTTACTGTTGAGCTCAACATCTGCACTTCTAGAGAACACCTTTCTGGACTTCAGCCAATAAAAACATTTGCATTCTAACATATCTGTATTCTTATGTAGTAAAAGATAGGCAAATTTGACAGTTACAGCGATAGATATACTGCTATGACTAATAGAGCTTAAAATAGCATATAATGATAGTTTAGAACAAGGAGCCAGGCTGTGTTTTTTAAACAGCAGTTATGTTTTGCGTCAGTAATGAAAATAAGACACTTTCCATCTGAAAGTTCCTTCCATCTTCATTCCAGATTGACACGTTAAATAGCAATCAGAGGCAAAGATGATGTTTACACAAATAATTACAGAGTATCTGTGCTATAAAAAATTCTCAGAGAAAGAACAAGAATTCTGACCTAGTCACATACTCAAATATGCAAATATGCTTAAAATCACAAGAAGACATATTTGTGGCCACCAGGTTCGTAAGGGGTGGATCGAAATGCAAACACAAAAGATTGCAAAGGAATTAAGCCGGATGTGTCGGTTAAAGTTGTTCGACTTATAATTAAAAAAAAGCAACAAGCACCTCAGGATCTTTCATTTTAAAGTCATTGTTATCTTATGAGCAAGCTTTGCTTAAGAAAAATATTCTGATGTTTTTAAGGACTTATCAAGAATTGCACTTTGGGAACATTCTTACAAACTTAAATCAATCTTAATTGTACTTTATTTTTTATGAACGTTTTCATAAATCTAGCTCTTGGTCTTTGCTGGTTTAGCGTGTCCACTGTGGACCTTCTTCAATTCAGTAAAGAACGACCTGTTTTTTCAGCCGGGCAGTGAGTTTCTCAGCATAGTCATTGACCTTTGACCCATGTCCTTTAAGTCAAGCTACTGTATGATTAAAAAAAATATATCTCAAGTCAAAAGCTAAGGACCAGCACAGACACACACATACACACACACACTCTGTCCCAGCAGTGACCTAAGACTGACCTAAGGTGTCTGTGGTCCATGTAACACCGGCCAGAGGACTACAGAAAACAGACACGCATAGAGAGGCACACGAACAAACGCACCCTTAAACTCTCATACATACACACGCTGTGACACGGCCCAGCTGGAGGCAACACACCGCGGTTGGCCTGTCGCTATGGAGCTTCCTTCTCTGTGCTGTGCTTGGCAACCGATCACAGCACCCCCCACATGCTGCTGTCCTGGAAGTCTGCCTCACAAACACACACCATCATATTATCATCATACTACATCTCTGTATGTACTGACCATGGCATTCTGGGATTGAAGACAGAACTTGACTATGACGGTGTTTTACTTTATTAAATGCACAATTATAATTATTATTATTAGTAGTAGTAGTAGTATTAATAGTAGTAGTATAGCTAAAAGCTGCATTAGTTCAGGACATATTGGTATGTTTTGCTAGTTTTAGAGAGATTTTGGACATTTGTTAGCTGGTTAAGTTGGGAGACAAAAGCATAACGATGTGCACAGATGAATTATTTATAATATTACTTTGGACTAGCATGCAGATACCACTGGCTATGTTTATCGTACTCATTCAGTACCACAGCAGAGCATAACAGTCTGACTCAGACAGGCTAGTGGAATTGTTTGACCAATCACAGAGAAAAGCTTTCACGTCTATCTTAAAAATCTGTTTATATAAGTGGTCAGCAGGAGGATTTCTGCTGTCGAGCAGCGGGACTAAATGAGTTTATATATTAACTTGTTTTCCTTTGCAGTGTCTGTAGTCAAACGTTTAGAATCCAAGCCATTGTATACGAGTAAGAGTCTGATCAAAGCTGATTTTCATTTTCTGGATTTGTGTTCACCCTGGAGCAAAGGATGAGAAGCGAATCTGGCTCAAATCTCACAGCACTGTTCTGTCTTTTCCCCTCTATTCAGCCTCTGTTATCCCTCTGTTACCCATGAGAAGGTAACAGAGCAGGAATACACACAAGCAAACAGTGGGAGGAAAAGAAACTCTCTATCTCTCTCTCTATGGGAAGAGTAGCTGCAGGGTTACATTCAACCCTTGTGGCTTCTCCTAAACACTTGCACGCCCGCCAGTGAAGAGAGAGAATTCAGAATCAGGAAAAGAAGATACAGAGATGCAACCGATATCCCTTCTAGGCATTGGCTGTTTGTTTTTCATTGTGGGTGTCCTGTTTCCGTGCACCGACTCTGCTGCGGCTGTTCCTTACAAGCGTCCGTTGTTTAAAACACATTTTTCAGCAGATACATGGAGGGTTTGTCCACATACAGGAGTCACATGAGGAGGTCGAATAACCAAAAGCCAAGATCATTGAGAGAGACCTGCCAGGAAAGAACAGTGCATGAGAACGACAGGAGCCATTATCTTCTGTTCATCTGCTGGAATCAAGCAGAGAAACAGCCCTGGGTTGGTTTACTTTAGAAAACATGATGGCAAAGGAATTTCATAACAAGAAAATGAGGCATTCTGAAACAGCGTTTGTTTCAGTTTTGGCTCGGCAGGTTGAAGACAGGCCAGTGTTTGGGTAGCTACTTTGAAACTGCTGTTTGAAAAGCTACAAGCTACTTACAGTGTAATTTAAACCAAAGTCTACACCCTTAAACATAGCTACATTATAAATGATTAACAAAAAGTAGCTACTGCATTGAATCTGTGTAAGAGAGTAACATTGTTAAACAAATCAAATTTCATTTGAATTGAAGCGCATTTTTGATTAGTTTTTAGTTTGATTAGTTCCTTGGTTTCAGCTGTACAGCTGCTTGTGCAATACACAGATGCTATGCAAAAGTCTTAAACACATTAGGTGCTTCACCAAAAATATCAGTATACATATACAACCATTCTGTGCCATTAATTGAGATAATCAAGTGAGATAAACACAAAAAAGGCATAAACACATAAAGACATAAACACAACATTCTAATTAAAAATATGTGCCTAAAACTTTTGCACAGCTCTGTAAAACCCAGTATTTCATACAGTTTGTTCTTCAAAAAAGGCAGCCTGCTATAGCAACAGCTACTGTCATATTACTGAAAAATGTTATGTTTTTATTAGTGTTGTTAGTCACTTCCCAACACTGATAAAGTCTCCAGAATAAGTCAGTATTTAACATAGGCTAATGGCTAAATAGTGTGTGTGTGTGTGTGTGTGTGTGTGTGCGTGTGTGTATGTGCATGTGTGTGTATGTGCGTGTGTGTGTGCGTGCATGTGTGTGTGCGTGCATGTGTGTGTGTTTGTGTGTGTGTGGTGCAGTCACAGTAATGCATATTTGTAGGTTTTATCATTGTCTACAGTAGCACACAGTTTAAAGGCCCCTGTCAGCCAGCACACAAAAACTGTGTATGACAGTGCGATTTAGCCATATTCTTAAGCTTCTGTCACATATTACTCAGACTGATCCAACCATACATTTAAATACATGAATGCAGTGTTTCTTAAAGGTACAGAGCAGAAGAGAACTGTTTTAAACAAGAAATAAGACATAGTAAATATTCCTCTCTCTTGGACTTTTATCCATGAATAATGTCGGATGTGCAAATTTCAGCTGCCATGACGGCTGTTTTATTTCATTAGTGCCTTAGTTCCTGCCAAAGCGGACCCTGATGCTCCGATCTATCTGCGATTGGGCGGAAAGCAGCACAGGGTGGGAACAGTCAGAAAACTGTCCAATCCCAGCATTCCTTGTCAGGAAATGTAGACTTGACTGGTTTATTTGAGTGGCCAGCACAAAATCTTTACCATCTGCACCTTTTAGGCATTAAACTGTTCCTGCTTTATCTTTAATGGGGAAATAGAAGACAGTTCCTTTGGGAACAGGGCGAAAACAAACACACACACACAAGCATAAAAGCATTCTGCACATAAACACATTCATACTAACACTCAGACACACACAAACATGAATAAACACACTCAAACAAACACTGGGGCACAAACAGACATTCATAAACACACTCCTAACCCCTCACAAAGAACATGTGCTCACACACACACACACACACACACACAGTCTATTGCACACATCTGCAAAGAGTGCTTCTCTTCTGTGCCATGTGGCACGCTATGCCATCTCCTATTAGCATGTTTTCAGTTCAACTTGAACTTTGGCTTTATTTACTTTCGGTTTGAATGGTGAAATCAACCATTTGTGACATTTATGCATTTTCAGATGGAACTCATAAATAAGGAATATCTGAGAGCTTTGGACAGAGCAAAGGAAAAATATCCTGATATCAGTGAACCGGGATACAAGATTCTATTTTAGAACTCTTTAGCACAGGGAATATGGATTGGTCTGACTTTCCATTGTGCACTGATTGTCTCTTGTTAGAACACAGATCATCAGCGTGTAATTCCAACACTGCATCCCTAAAGACATCAGAGCAAAGGGGAGATATAAACAGACACTGAGGGAAGACAACAAAAAACAGAAATAATTTACCTTCATGTTGTTCCAAACTGTATGTTGTTTTTCTTTCCTGTGGAACATAAACATTGTTTTCTAAAGAATCTTAACATAGAACTATTGCAGCAGTTCATAGTGATCACAAGGTGTTAAACTCCAAAAGCTTTCTCTCCTGTCCGAGGTCAAAATAACCTCATTTTCAGTGCTGCACACTGAACATCACTGGAGCTTCAATGTGGTGTCCAGTGAGAGTGAGTAAAGCTTGATGCATCCTACAGAAACTGACTAGATTCAGAAATGAACAGAGCTTTAGGTTTTATAGGTTTTTCCCAGCTATCAATTTTAGGCTGTAAGAACGTTTCCCTAACTACTAA
>JAZGTK010022503.1:0-10250 GCA_036877625.1 Ambastaia sidthimunki | reverse complement strand
AGCACAGATGTACTGTTGAGAATAAGATGAGAAGCACAGATGTACTGTTGAGAATAAGATGAGAAGCACAGATGCACTGTTGAGAATAAGATGAGAAGCACAGATGCACTGTTGAAAATAAGATGAGAAGCACAGATGCACTGTTGAAAATAAGATGAGAAGCACAGATGCACTGTTGAAAATAAGATGAGAAGCACAGTTGTACTGTTGAGAATAAGATGAGAAGCACAGTTGTACTGTTGAGAATAAGATGAGAAGCACAGATGTACTGTTGAGAATAAGATGAGAAGCACAGATGTACTGTTGAGAATAAGATGAGAAGCACAGATGTACTGTTGAGAATAAGATGAGAAGCACAGATGTACTGTTGAGATTAAGCAGTAGTTATAAGTCACACACCCGCAGCACATTCTGTAAGATGACCGTGACCTTCTGATATTTCTCCAGCACTGCTTCTGCTCTCTCTCTGGCCCTCAGGTGAACTTCTCCCTGGTTCTCCTTCACCTGCTTCCACTCGTTTATCTCCTGCATTTTTTTCTTTATCTGTCCTTTCAGCTCTAGAAAAATATGAACAAATTATGGTATAATGACATTGGAAAGTGTATGAATTCTGTTTCAGTTCTGTTCTCTAGAACGGTGTTTCTCAACCAGAGGACCTCAAACTTCCAAAGTGACTTCAAATGGCTTAGAAAAAGACAAAACGAGCCTTAAGTTAAAACAACTTAAAAATCAAGATATTTCTTGGTTTGATTATTTTTATAACAAATACCCATTTTTGTAGCTGCCAAGCTCAAGAATGTTTTAAGTTCAAAGCCTTTATTGTCATATCCACAGTTCTATGTAGAAAGAAATTATTTTCTTTCCACTGTGAATATCGTTAAAACAATAAAATTAGTAGAAAGAAAATATACAAACAGTGCAATCAATATATAGTAGGGGTATGTAAACTGCAGAAATTGTAAATTGCAAATTTTATGGCTAAAAAGGGAGGCCTTGAATTCAAAAAGGTTGAGATCCACTGATCTAGAGTTATAAAGATGCCCAAAAGAACATTAAAACGACAGGTACCGAGTCTTTCCTTTTGGAGATCAGTGATCTGGTCCTGAAGTTCTCGTGTTTCCTACAGAATTGAATCAGTTGTGTTATTCTGGCCATACAAGTGTTTATTCAGTCAGATGTTTAGAAATGTGAATGTTCTCCACCTTTAAAATCTTCATGGTCTGCTCACACAGTTCTGTGTTCTGGTCAGTCAGTGCCTTCAGTGGTCTGTATGATGAAAGGCCAGATTACTGTTAGAACATCTGCATCAGATCATATATATATACACAAGGCATAACAATTCACTTACTGAGCATCTGTATCGTTCTGAAGGATCTTATCAATCATGACGTTCCAAATCTGCATTCTAGAACCCAAATAAACGTTTTAGAAAAGCATAAAAAAAAAATCAAACTGATGTTGAGAATCAATGCATGGTTACCTGTTTAATACCAGTGTTTTGTTGAAGTGTGACAGTCTTGCCTGCTCTATTTCACTTTCATATTTGGATCTATAGATTGTTTTAAGAAAGAAGGTTAAATGTCAAGTTAAGCCCCTATTAGATATAAACATGAAAATAAATCTATACATTTAAAATGTCAAGCCGCTTACAGATCTGCATCTTCACAAGACCCCTTGTGTTTGCCTAAGTATAAGACACTCTAGTTAGCAGCAGGTTAATTAATAACTGATAAAAGCGTGCTGGTTAAACACAGATAAACAGGAGCTCACCCATGCTGACTTTGACGTTCATCTCAAAACACTGGTTTTCCATTATTTCTTTCATTCTTAGGAAGAAAAATCAGACATATGTGAATATAATTACACTGAAGACAACATACATACAAAACAATATATATAAATATATATATATATATGTATAAAGACTGTTAAATTACTTTAATAAACGGGTGGGTGTCACGCCTTCAACAGCTGACTGCTCAGGCTGACTGTCACCGTCTGTTACAGGACCAGCATCTGCGCTGTCACGAGTGTCAGAACTCATGTTTGTGTATCTGTGCAACAAAAAACATAATTTCATATACATGTTTTTTTACTTTTTGTAACATGCTTTCATCATAACACTTTTACCTGAACTCTTTATCCTAAGCTGAAACTTCAAATGTTTGAGGCTTCAGATAGCTCACAACGTTTAACATTTTAGTGTTAGAGATCTTTTAAAATGAAACACTGAATGCAATGAATTTTTCACATGCTAAGGTTTTCTGATTATTGTTATAGGTCATTATTGTTATAATAAGTTCACTCCCCTTCTTTTCATATTTTATATGCAGTTTTTCTACAGTGTTTTTGCTGGGGTTCAACTGACCCCATAAGAAGCAACAGTCAGGCCTTATTATCATTTAGACACGAAATAATACCTATACAAACGACATTAAACGGAATAATTAGTTTGACTTACTTTGCGTCCGGTTTTGTGTTGCTTTGTTTACGTTTTTGTAATGTTTTTGTGCAAACTGAACGTTTCTTCGTAAAGCCTCCAAACCAGAAAGTGCCGCCAGGAAGTTGCGACAGTCACGTGACTCGGTATGAGCTACAAAGCCCCGCCCACCAAACCGAGAGCTACAGAACAGAAATAAAAGGTTAATCATCACAAACCGAAAACAATACAGTGTGTTTCTGAGATCAACATGAGAAAATAAGGTAATATTACACAACCAGATATAATGTTGTTGGTAAACGTGGATGTGTATCGTGTTTATTTGCAAATGCGACGTTATAGCTTTTGTGAATAGGGCGTTTTAAAAGACAGAACAACATGCAATGTATATTAGCAGTGTTAAGTAAATTAGTTTCACTTTAACATTAAGAACGAGTGTTTTTGCTGTAATAATGTTTAATTCATGTTTCACGCATGTATTTCTGTACAGCTGCACATCGACAGCTTCTCAGCTCCAGACTCGCACTGATCACAAGATCATAACGACTCAAATTACTGATCGATAATTAATATAATGTAAAATAAGACTGTAATTGCAAGTCTCTACGTGCCCTTTTCTGCTTGCTATGTCTTAAAGCTGTTGGTTACGTTTGTCATTTGAGTTAAACTAATGACAACAGCGCCATCTTGTGTTGTTGATTTCTGGGCGTGTCTGCGTCTCTTAAACGGAAGCAGTGCTCGGATGACGTCATGGGAAGTAGTGTAAGCGGCAAGATGGCGGCTGCCAGTCGGGTCGTGCAGGTAAAGACTTGTTGGTCGTCTGTATTTGACAGCTCCTTCATTTGACCTAATCGTTGACGGCTGTCACCTTTTTATCGAATAAAATTTGAAATGTTTGCCACTGGATTTGTTTTACTTAATGAAAACGCAACGAATTAACTGACTTGTTAGATGCCCTTGTGCACACCAAGCTCTGACAGTTCTTTATTTTTCTCTTGCAAACTCTGATCTCAAGAACATATTAAACCTTATGTATTGGCTTAAAAATACATTCTCTTAAATATTAACAATGTGTCACAAAGGTTTGTTTGTGGTTGTTTAGTCTTCTGATGTATAGACACATCTTTAGTACACTAAGTTTGATCTGATCATATTTTTCTTTGCAGGTTATGCGACCTCATGCACCTTTAATAAAATTTCCAGATAGAACAGGCTTTCCTAGGCCAAATGGTCTGTAACTATTAAATCTGTGATTTAATTTGAGTTTAATATAACAGTGTCTGTTATAAAACTGTTACAGTATGCTTTTATGCTGTTCTGTTTAGTGTGTTTAAAAGCAGACTTTTTCTGTTGCTGTAATTCCAGTACACGAGGCACTGAAAGTTCTTGCAGCCACTATCCCACAGATCTCCTCATCTCCACCTTTATCAGAAGCATCAATATCACCCTCACCCAGACCACCGGGACCCATCAGCCGACTGCCCGGCTCTCCTGATAGCATTAGTGTAGTTAAAGAACTTCCTCAGAGATATCGCAGAAGAACTCTTGCGTTAGAAGAAATGGATTTCATCCAGGTTTGTCTTTGTTTTCACAACTGGAAAAACTGGAACCAGTTGCAGATTTACATTTGAAATGAAATGTGAACTGAATTCTTTAAAGTTTCATTTGTTCAGTTACAATTAAAGCTTCTTTCGTAACTATTGTGTGGCTCAAAGGGATGCAGGCATATTTAATCATGTTTTCATGTTAAGAACATATTTACATTGACAGTGGCTGAAATAACTTATTTTTCTTTCTTACAGCGTGGTGGACCCGAGTGATGGTGGTCTTATTCATTAACTTTGGATCCTTATTGCTTTTTGTTGCCTGGTATTTCATTTTACAGTATAAAAGTAAATCAGTATGTCATAAAACACCAAATATAAAATGATACATTTTATATAGGGATTATCTAACATAATTGTACATACTGATTGGTTGTTTCATTTATTTTTGTGCTCAATATTTACATCATGGAGCTTAAGATTTACATATTAAAAATATACAGCTGTTTATTATTGATGTAGATTCTAGAGCCTTTTCAGTCCAGCTGCTCTTCACTGTAATTGGTCATTCTGGGATGCATCACGAATAAAGATGATGGTGAATTTTCTGTGACATTTCATATGGTTTATGTCTTTGAAGTAATACTGTGATACTGATCCACACTGATAAAAATAAATCACTACAAGTATTGCAGATCTGAACTATTAAAATCTTTACCAATTTTTGAAAGCTTAAGTTGTCAGTTTTCTTTGCAGCACTGGCATTCAAAAAAACAACACAATACACAAGATGAAAACATCAAAGCAGGAAAGGTGTTTTACCTTTAAAAAACAAAGATGCCAAAAGAGTTATAAAACCTGCCTCTTGCTCATTAAACATGAAAGAGAAGAGCGAAGTTGCTGAAAGAACAAATAAAATGTATATTTAATTGAAACATAAAAAATTCTGTATGTGCGGGTGAGTACAATACTATCATTGACTGCTGAAAGCAAGGTCATATTTGCCAGGAATATATGATCTCTTAAAAATCTGCAGAGCTTTAAATGGAGTTCTGTGGCTCCAAACTCCATGTTGACTTGGTTGTGTCACAAAGCAACAGTTTTTATTCACCTCAAATGACCACAAGAATCTTTCCAGAGTCTTTATTTCTGGAACTTTATACACCAAGTAATAAAGAACAACAAAAATACAAAATAATGCAAAATGAAACCAAACAAAAGCAATACAGTTATATATATATATACATGTTTTATAAACAATAGAGATATCTGTTTGAATAACTCAGTTATGATTGTCTGTATATATGGATAAACATTTATAGGATTTGTTGGTTTTATTTTAGCATTCGTCCCCCCATGTTTGAATATGAAACCTCTACTTAAATTTTTTTTAAATTTCTAAATTAAATACAATAAATCTCACTCACACACACACACACACCCAAAGTAACTCGAGTACACTTTACCAAACTTTCCTTGATATAAACGCTTTTTAAAGATGTAAAATGTGTTACTTCTATAGGTCAAAACATCCTGTACGTTCCGACTTTTTAGTTTGTCTTTACATTTAAGTCGGTACCTCAGCTACCCTACTGAATAAACATAAATGTGCAGTTTATCATATCAATTATAAAAGTACTAATAGCTATACACAATAATGGGAGAACAGACACTTAAAAAATACAAAAACAAATTATAACTTTTATAAGAGCACCAAGTACCACATTGCCATGTTCTCTCCTGTTTCAAAAACACCAGAATCTGAATTTTGACCATAAAAACATTGACAGAGATCTTACAATTCTTTGTAGTGCTTTCTAACCCCGTCAACAAACAAAGATTTCCACAAAACCAGTCGTCGCAGTTCCAAGCATGCTACCAACAAGTACTTTAGCATGTATTAAAACACAGATGCACGGACCTCGATTGCAAATGCAGTGCATTCAAAAGGCTCTTCACATTTCCTATAGCAGCCATTAATTAATGAGGTTGACTTAATGATGAACCTTTTCTACTTATTGACAGAACGTGTTTTTCTGAATAGTGAAAACAAAGAGGTTTACATGTGCCACACAAAATGACTTCTACGTCTCCCAAAACACAATCGGTGGTATTTTTGCACACCCACCGCTAGCATGCATGTTTTGACGTCTCTTAATGCAGCAAACAACAAAAAGGCAAAAAAAATTCAATGGAAATTGTAAGACTTGATACAATTTATACATATCTACATATTATTGCCATAAACATTTTTGCATTCATTTACCCTAACCGAGATCAGGGCATGTAACATACAAATTCTATGGTAATTTGCTAACTGCAGGCAGAAAAAGCAGATTGGACTGAAGCTCAGAGGCAGTATCGGTTTTGATACACTGAGCCAAGATGATCGATTTTTGGCATGTTAGACTAATCAGCTCATATCACATTCATTGAACCAGAGTCCAGTCTGCCTAATGCATACAAAAATGTTAATGAACATAGCAGAAAAACCAAAAACTATAAATTAACAGATGTACTAACAAGTGATTAGCTCAGTTAACATCAAGGTTTTCTCTAAATGCCTGGTAGCTATTAAATCCACATAATGCATAGCTGAAAATAATGAACACTGGTTTAGTTTGTACCGAAACACATGCAGCTTAGAGCACCAGCAAAAGTCTGACAGTATTTAATGACTGGCAGCCGTAAAAATGACCTGTGAGATTTTTCTGAATGGCATTCCAACAGCTTCACAGTTTAATTCATCACTGGTTTAGGTTAATACTGTCAAGCACAGCTGACTCAATACTATCATCTGACTTTCTGACAAGACTTTCCTGCAAAATCTGAATAACACTTGAGGGTGTTTTTCTCTGACCGTCAAAAGGATCAAACCCAAAATGTTTTAAATAAAATGGAAGTTATTAAAGCTCAAATTTGAACACACCAACAAGTTAGACCAACCATAAAGTTTTTTTCATACAAAACAGAAACCTCAAGGTAGCTTTTCGAATCACGAGGCCATGCAGTTTTATAAGGGCGACAAGCAACATGGAAACATCTCGGCGACCAGAAGTGCTTTTTGTTTTAGCATGTACTCATTGTTCCAAAGAATTCCAAAGAGTTTTCAATTATAAAAGCCAGGTTCCTGATATACAAAATGCTACATTTTAAGGATTGGTCAATCTTGGGTGGTGTAAACACTGAAAAAGTACCAATTTAGAAACAAACACACATATATGGAAACTTTGAAAATAACTATGACAAAAAAAACAACAAACGCAGTTTTTCGGGACAGTAAAAGTTAAAGATGCAGGTGTTGAGATGACTACAGTACGAGTCCACAACTCTCTGCTCCAGCATTTAGGTTTGACTGTGTGTCATCGTAGACAAAACGAAAAAGATATTAAATATCTGAAGGACCAGAAAAATAAATGGCTATTTAAACTCTTGACAAATCAAGATTTCTTAGCTCTGTACAATAAAGACATCACTGATGTCATATTACAAAAACCAAAAAACGGCCGAAAAGTATTTCTATATATAATTAAAATAAAAACTAATAGTCAGTGAGTGGGTGACGAATGGAAGTTAGTCGGACTGAAGCGCGGCGTGTTGATGTCGTGAATGAGAGCTGATGAAACCGCTGGGGTCGCCGGTCGCTATACTGCTGAAGTCTGTGACCGACACGGCCATTGTGGCTCCCGTGATGCGATGCGTCCGTCTGCTCTCAAAGTCCACGGCCAGGTTCGAAACGGTCACATCGTTGATGAAGGACTCCGAAAGTCCCATCCGGAGCCTCTTGGAGGGCCGCTCGCAGTCTTTGGGGCCGCATGCGCTCAGCTGGCTCACGTCAGAGCAGTAGAAGCCGGACTCCAGCATGCCGATGCAGCCGGCGTCTGCGTTGGTGGCGTAGCTCAGCGTCTCGTCGTGGCTCAGAGCGGCTCTGTGTAAATTCTCCAGAGGGGAGAAGTAAGAAGAGTCCAAACAGCTTACGTCTCCGGGAGCGCTGCACACGGTTGCTACGCCGTTGCTAAGAGCTGCAAAAAAGATGACATTTCATTAACACTTAAAGAGAACTACTAACAACTAACAGAGATTTGGTAACACTTTACAATAAAGATCCACTAGTTTACATTAGGTATTGCATTGGCAAAACATAAACCAAGAAGAAACAACATATTTGTTCAGCATTTATTAATCTGTGTTAAAGCAAATGCAATTGTTTCGTTATGCTAGTTCATTGTGCATTAGGTAATAATGAACAGATTTAACCGTTAACACCTTTTAATTGTTCACCTGTGAGATCGCTGGCAGTGATGGAGTTCAGCAGTCCAAGCTGTTGCTCCGTTGATACCTCCATTCTTCCTGCAGCTCCAGAGGAACACACAGAAGATGAGCTGTCCATCACCAGACCTTCTGCCTCATCCACCAGCCGATCCATCAGATCCCTGAAGACAACACAAACCCAAAGTCCAACCCAAAACACTTCAGCACAGTCACACGAGCAGCACCACAAGCTTAACAAAATGTTCAGAGTGTTCAGTTCATTTACAGTAAGCACTTACGTCACACCCGGGTAGTTACTGTACTTCTTCTTGCCAAATCGGTTCTGCTGAGCAAAGCAGTCGAAACGTTCCGACTTCTTCCACATGTAATAGAAAGCCACACATTCTGCCACAGTCCGGCTCTGAACCTGAAATTCATGGGAATACAGATATTTTATGAGATTTGCATATTAGAAAATACGAGTTAAATACAATCGTCATTCTAGTTAGGTAGTTTGTACACAAACAAAACACTGTTCCTCTAGGACCAAGTGACCAAGTGCCTAAATACAGACACAATGCAGGACAAAACAACACTCTACATAATTAAATGACCTTAAATAGGCTAACTAAGTTAAATAAAGCAACTTTAGTTAACTAAAACAAACACACACTACATAAAGTGCATTCTGTTAAAATGGGATACACAAAATTTTTTTTTATAATATAATAAAAGGTAGTTTACGATTATAATTCATTCCCAAGTTTGCCTGATATCCAGTCCTAAGTATAAACTAAGTTAAACTGGTTGGGCTGGCTGTCTATTAGTGGAGTTTAAGATTGAAAGCTACAATCTGCCACCACAGCTACAGAATAAAATATTGTAGGCCTGGATTTACATTTAAGCACTGAGCAGACGCTTTTATTCAATATGGCTTGCAAAAGTGAGAAAAGCAATAAAGTGATTCATAGGGAATTCAACAACATAAGTGCTATACAAAGACTCAATCATTTTTAGAGACAATATCAGTTGATTTTTTCAAAGTGAGCATTCAACATGTTCCTGCCAGGTCTGCATGGACAAGATACATCTTTAGCTGTTTATTTAAATACATTATTACTTGCCTTGTGTTTCTGAATCAGATGGAAGTTTTTCTCATAAATCTGAAGAGCATTTTCAAAGTTCCTGCATTCTTCCTCGGACCACGCCGGTGACTCTATCAAAACACAACAAATGAGTCAAAACTGATGCTTTTACAGCTATAACAGACTTTAAGCTAGTTTGTTGAGAACCTCAGCCCACCTTTCGAGGTTTTTACATTTCTGAGGCATCGCGTCAGTGCCTCACGTGTGTTGTAATTACACCTCAAAAGCTCAAACAAGGCCTGGAAGAAAAGAAAGCAGGTAACATTAGCATTCATAAAGGCAAAAACAATCTATTAATTATTCTATCTAACTCTATTAATTAATGAAAGTGTTAAGAAAGACCTGTTCATTATCTCGCATGTGTTCAGATGTGCGATCGTCTGCGTTTCCATCTGAAGTCTGTGTCAGAGCTTCTCTGAGGTAGTTTTTCACTTCACATTCAGACAACACGCCAGGAGACCAAAGCAGCTGATCTTCCTCCTCGTACACTTCAAACACAACGCACGTTAAAATCTGCCGTGCTTCTGTTCTGAACTCAAACTCCATTTAAACAAGACACTCACCCTTTTCATCATCGCTATAGTGGCTGAGGCCCACAGGAACCTCAGCTTGATACTGGGACCCAACCATTATTTCCTGTGTTTTGGGAGAAAAAAAAAACACAAGACTTTAAGTTTTTAAGTCAAAAAAGCTGCAATCCGTAACCTTTGCCTCTCTACCGCCACCTCTGTTTGAAACATGAAATTGCAGGTTATATGCAAAGTTATTTTTTAACGTGGATGACAAGTTTTAATTTAAATCTACAGCAAGATTTCTGTGAAGAAAAGCTACAAACGCTGCATCATCTACAATAACTGGACCTGCAACAGA
>JAZGTK010022502.1:0-10251 GCA_036877625.1 Ambastaia sidthimunki | reverse complement strand
AGGTGGTACTTGGTGTAAAACGTTTAAGAACCAATGTACTAGAGTAATCCTTAGAGAAGATTTTCATGTTTTACATGTTTAAAAATAGCAAAAACATGGCCGACAAGGGTTGTAACATTATGTTTATAAAGTATACTATAGTCTATTGGGGTATACAAATATTGCACAATATTTGATATTGACACACACAAACAATGTCTGATAAACCATTTTAACTTAAAAGGTCTTAAAAAACTCTATTTATATTTACACCATAAATTAATGTCCAAAACTGATGTCTATATAGGGGTAGTCTGTTCGCTAACTGCCTGATGCTTAATGAACACAAAACTGGACTTTATTAATAGAGTAAGCAATAATTTGACTGGCTGATTTTTTGGCTGACACAAATTTGTGTGTAGACATTCATGAGTAGGTGTTCACAGTTTTTTTGAATGTATTGCGCTTGGAGCTTCTACATATTTTCCACTGTTATCCACTTTCACTTTCCACTTATCAAACACATCACTGCTTTAGCACAAGCGGTCAGATGGCTTTCCTTTTTTAAACATTTTTTAACTATTTTGAGCTGCAAAATCTGTAAACACTCCCCAGTCTCTCCTGCTAAGTGTTTGTATTGTTACCTTACATGTGTTGTGCACTGTGCACAGAGATGTATAATAAGACGTAAAACCATTATCACTGAACCAGCATCACCAGCAACACCAATCCGTAGAGGGACAAGGTGATGTCCTAGTAAAAAATAAATAATAATAAAAAGTATGTATGTGGAGCACCACTATTTAGTACAGTACTAGCAGTACTAGTAGTACAGAACTATTGCAATGTACATTTGTACTGCATATTAATGTCATAAATATGTTTTATTTTTTCAGGCCTGCCCTGGTTTCCTGATGGCCTTTTTCAGATTCATGCTTATCCTGTCTCCCTCTCTCCTCAGCTGCCATTCCCTCTGCCCAGTTTTCTCTGTGCCCACCATCTTCCTGCTCTCCTCTGGTTTTCCCAGTCAGCCCTGCCACCCAGCCAGTTTCTTATGCCCTGCTCTTCTCCTTCCTGGTGATCCCGCTGCCACCATCCATTCCCTGGTCTTTATATCTTCATTCTGCTGACGTGCTGTCCAAGCACACATCTCCAGGACTGTGTCCTTATGACATCTTTACTCATTGATACTCTGTGGTTATTGTCTGTTGATCATTATTGTGAATAAACAGCCTGCAATTGAATCTCTGCTTGGTTCCTCACTCAGGACCCTGACAAATAAATTTTTTTTTTAAACTTTTTTTAACCAGTTATTTTTAGATGTATTTAGGTATAATTATTTTGTAAATCTACTGTACATTTTAGCCCAACCCTACCTTAATCTGGTGGTTGGTGTTGATGTGACACTATGTTTGTGTAGTCACAGGAATAATTTGCATTTTCATGTTTTTTATTTTATTGTGTTTGTGATATTGTTTCATTTACTGTCATTATGTAAAAAGGTGATGTGTAATTCCCTTAGGAAAGAAGGGGGAAACGCTGTGCTAAACAGTGGCTGTGTGCTTAACGGTAAGTCACGTAGAGTAAGTCATTACTGTTACGTCTGAGGTTCGCACTGCCTACTCCTGGCCGTCAGCGGGAACCGTCGCCTGAGTTCTAATCTGGATTAAACTACATTTCCCTGGGGCTGACCACGCCCCTTTCACCACACCTGCATTCAATCATCTATCAAGGACTGTGTATATAAGCTCAATTAGAACATTGTATTTTTGCGAAGTCTTGTTTTCCTCATGGTTACATTTCTGAGCGGTTTACCTGGTTTTGGATATCCTGTTGTCACTCTGGTCTGTTCCTCGTTCTTGATTGTTTGCTGTCTGCCCTTTGACTTGGATTGTTTACTGGATTACGTTTATTGTCTGCTGCCTGCCCCGACCACTGCCTGTATTATGGATATCCCATTGTCTGCTGCCTGCCTCGAACTTCGCCTGTGCCCCGACTCTGGATTCTGGTTTGCCTCTGCCATTACTGTTTGCCATTTCTGACCATTGCCTGTTTACTGTTGTTTTAATAAAGCTGCACATGGATCCCACTGGTTTCCCGTGTTCGTTACAGAAGACTTCGCCACAACAAGATCCAGCGGCGATTGATAATCTTTCTTCTGGACTCGCAGCTCAGGCATCGCAAATAGCTGCACACCACGCTCAGATGACCCATTTAACCGCTCTCACAGAGGAACTTACAAAGAAATTAGATCGTATGATGTTCCTACAGACTGAACGTCAGTCAATGGTAACCGGAGCGGTTGCATCTGTTACGTCATCCCCTGCTAATCAAAGTCCCCGTCTCGCATTTCCAGAAAAGTTTGATGGAAACTGTGCAAAATGTAAAGGTTTTTTGCTACAATGCTCACTTTTCATTGATCAACAACCTCTTTTGTACCCAACAGATTCCAGCTGTATTGCCTTTGTATGTTCTCTGCTCTCTGGAAAGGCGCTAGACTGGGCAACAGCAATATGGTGGCCGGAGGGGTCAACTTTCACGGAATTCTCTGCATTCTTGAAACATTTTCGTGAGGTTTTTGATCACCCTGCAGAAGGTAAAAGTCCAGGGGAACGTTTATTAACTCTTACTTAGGGAAAGGAGTCGGCTGCTGAGTATGCTTTGAAATTTCGCACATTGTCAACCCAAACTGATTGAATGGAAGATGCTTTAAAGCTGTTGTTCCGTAAGGGTTTGAATGATAGACTGCAAACTGAACTCGCCTGTCGCGATGAGGGGAGAAGTCTTGCTCAGTTCATTGATCTCACCATTAATATTGATAACCTGATTCGCTCAACTCCACGATCCATGTACACCGACTCAAACGTCCATGAACCTGTTGAACGTATGCAAGTAGGGAAAACACAACTTACCCCTGAGGAGAGAAGACGTAGAAAGGAGAACCAGCTCTGTTTCTACTGCGGTCAGGCAAGTCACCAACGTGCCAATTGTCCTGTACATCCAACAGCGCAACAAAAAGTGGTGAGTAAAGAGCAGACTCCCCATGCCATGGAAATTTCTGCGACTCTTGCTAATGATAATGACAATGTTACTATTAACATTTAATAGGCCTTTATTGATTCAGGTGCTGAGGGCAACTTCATGTCAACCACACTGGCAGCAAGAATGAAACTCATGCTAACTCCTTGCTCTTCTCCCCTTACTGTAGAGGCAGTAGATGGTCATACCATTGGTCCTGAAAAATCTGTGCAGATAACCCCGCAACTACAGCTTCACATTGGTGCCTTACATTCTGAAGACCCAGTTTTATGTTTTGTTTTATTCAGTTATGTAATTTCAACAATTACACATGATCTGATTCTGGGCTTACCATGGTTACAGCTACACAATCCTGTAATCTCCTGGAGAGAGGCCAAGATAATAAGGTGGGATGCATCATGTCACCAGCATTGTTTAAGAACTATTGTAAAGCCCAAATCTCAAGTTAACTCGGCTAAGCAGCAAATCTCCGCTAAAAAAAGTATTCCATCTGAATATCATGATCTATTAGAGGCTTTCGATAAGGAGAAGGCAGCTTAACTTCCCGCCCATCGGTCCACAGACTGTGCCATTGATCTGATTCCTGGTGCTACTCCTCCTTGAGGCAGAATTTTTCCCTTGTCACAACCTGAATCTTTGGCCATGAAAACTTGCATTGAAGAAGAGTTTGCAAAAGGGTTCATACGTCCATCCAATTCCCCAGCTTCAGCAGGATTCTTTTTCGTGAAGAAGAAAGATGGAGGATTATGACCATGCATTGATTATCGAGCCCTCAACGACATTACAATCAAGTACCGTTACCCATTACCCCTAGTCCCAGCTTCCCTGGAACAACTCAGATAAGCAAAATATTACACCAAACTTGATCTGCGCAATGCCTATAACCTTATTCGTATACGGGAGGGTGATGAATGGAAGACGGCGTTCTCTACAGCTTGTGGTCATTATGAATATTTGGTCATGCCATTTGGTCTAGCCAACGCCCCTTCTGTGTTTCATTCATGAATGATATATTTAGAGATATGCTTGAACGCTGGGTTATTCTATACATTGATGACATTCTCATTTTTTCTAACACTCCAACAGAGCACATCTCCCATGTCAGAGCAGTCCTGGAACGCCTTATCAAATACCACCTTTTCGTGAAAGAGGAAAAATGTGAATTCCACACCACCAGCACAACCTTCCTGGGGTATGTTATCAGTCCTGAAGGTGTTACTATGGGCGATCAAAAGGTGAGAGCTGTGTTGAACTGGCCTACTCCATGTACAGTCAAAGAATTGCAGAGATTTTTAGGTTTTGCTCATTTTTATCATAGATTTATCAGAAATTACAGTCTGATCGCTGCTCCCCTAACTGCCTTAACCAAGTCCAAAGGTTCAAGAATTTCCTGGAGTCCTGCAGCTGAAAGAGCATTTCAAGAACTCAAAACCAGGTTCACTGCAGCCCCAGTGTTACACCCTCCTGATCCAGAGATACAATTTATTGTTGAAGTCGATGCATCCAGTACAGGGGTAGGAGCAGTGCTGTCTCAATGATCAGGTTCTTCAGCCAAGGTATTTCCATGTGCATTTCCAAGAAACTCACTCCTGCTGAGCGCAACTATGATGTGGGCAATAGAGAACTTTTAGCCATCAAGTTAGCCCTCAAAGAATGGCTTCACTGGCTGGAGGGCTCTAAACACCCCTTCCTGGTTCTCACTGACCACAAAAATCTAGAATATCTGAAGTCTGCCAAACGACTCAATCCCCGTCAAGCCAGGTGGGCTTTATTCTTTACAAGATTTAATTTCACTGTCACCTATCGTCCAGGTTCTAAAAATGGAAAAGCTGATTCATTATTACGCCAGGACGAGAAGGAAGAGACTAACCCAGATCCTGAGCCAATTCTGTCCCAACGAATTCTTGCTGCAACAGTTCATTGGGATATCATCACTGAAATTCAAGCCCTGAACAAAGGTGAGACTATTCCTGAAGAATGTCCTGAAAACCTGTTGTTTGTTCCTGTTCCCCTCAGAGAAAGAGTTTTAAAAATGGTTCACGAAACTCCCAGTTCTGGTCATCCAGGAATTGCTGCCACGATAAGTCTGCTCCAGAATTGTTTTTGGTAGGAGTCCATGAAATCCGACACCATAAAATTTATTCAATCCTGTACCATTTGTCAAATGTCAAAGACACCAAAACTACCATCCGGATACCTACAACCACTCCCAGTACCACAAAGACCCTGGTCCCATATCACCCTGGATTTCATAACCAACCTACCCAATTCAGCAGGTAACACTACGATTCTCACTATCATTGATCGTTTCGCAAAGGCATGCAGACTCATTCCCCTACCCATGTTACCTACCTCTTTTGAAACTGCTGAACTGTTTTGTAATCATGTGTTTTGCTTTTATGGCCTACCTGAAGACATTGTTTCAGATCGAGGTCCCCAGTTTACCTCCCGTGTTTGGACTACCATGTTTAAGAGTCAACGTCAGTCTCACGTCTGGTTATCACCCCCAGTCTAATGGCCAAATGGAACATCTCAACCAGGAGATAGGACGATTTCTACGCTCCTATTGTCGCCGGCATCAACAGGACTGGCACCGATACCTCATGTGGCCGAGTACGCTCAGAACTCCTTAGTGAAACCTGCCACTAGCCTAACCCCTTTCAAGTGTGTTCTAGGATTCCAACCGCCCCTGTTCTCATGGTCTGGTGAACCCACAGAATTGCCTTCTGTCAATGAATGGCTTCAACGCAGTGAAGAAACGCGGGATCAGGCACATCAACATCTCCTACGCGCTGTCAGACAACAAACCCACCAAGCCAATGCACATTGGCGACCCAACCCTAGTTATGAACCTGGCCAATGGGTATGGGTGTCGACCAAGAATCTACGTCTCAGGCTCCCATCCAAGAAGCTCAATCCCAGGTATGTTGGCCCTTTCAAAATTATACGGCAAATTACCCCTGTATCCTTTCGTTTGGACCTCCCCACTAATTCTCGCATTTCTCCCACATTTCATGTGTTGAAACCCGCTAAGGGACCAGGAGGACCGCTGGAGGAGGGGGCCCAGACGCAGACCCTCCCCATCATGGTAGATGGTGAGGAGGCTTACAGAGTTAAGGAACTCTTAGACTCCAGACGCCGGGGCGGTACGCTGCAGTATCTCGTCAACTGGGAGGGCTGGCATGACCACGAGCGATCCTGGGTGGATGCCAGGGATATACTAGATCCCACTGTAATCGAATTTCCACAGGGTGCATCCGGAGAAGCCGGCCCCCCGACCCCGTGGTAGACCCTGGCGTCGTCGACCTCCTCACGTCAGGAGCCGTTTGCAGGGAGGGGGCTCTGTTACGTCTAAGGTTCCCGCACCGCCTCCTCCTGGAGTTCTAATCTGGATTAAACTACATTTCCCATTGGTCAACTGCCTGGGGCTGACCACGCCCCTTTCACTACACCTTCAATCATCTATCAAGGACTGTGTATATAAGCTCAATTAGAACATTGTATCTTTGCGAAGTCTTGTTTTCCTCATGGTTACATTTCTGAGCATTTTACCTGGTTTTGGATATTCTGTTGTCACTCTGGTCTGTTCCTCGTTCTTGATTTTTTTTTTTTTTTTTGCTGCCTGCCCCGACCAATGCCTGTATTACGGATATCCCATTGTCTGCTGCCTGCCTCGAACTTCGCCTTTGCCCCGACTCTGATTTTGGTTTGCCTCTGCCATTACTGTTTGCCATTTCTGACCATTGCCTGTTTACTGTTGTTTTAATAAAGCTGCACATGGATCCCACTGGTTTCCCGTGTTCTTTACAATTACAAGACCAACTCCATTCTAAAAGCAGCACGTGTTTGTCTCCTGGATTATTCAAACAGGTGGGTGAAAGTACTCACCAAAGACAAAAAGACAAACAATATGTTGTTAATGTTTATACATTGTTGTACGAGAGTAATATAAATTCGGTATAATATAAAGGCGTGCTACATTGAGAACTTGTCCTTCTTCCCTCATTCAGTAGTGATACTACTGAATGAGGAACATCTTTCACTCCCATATGCATGGGAGTAATATTAATATTTAAACCTGTTTATTTTACTGCTATTTGTTTATCAGTTTTATTGCAATTTTTTATTAAAATTACTATTTTTCTGTCATTTCTGAAAAATACAAGAGTAAAAGGGTCACACAGGGACACAATGAAGCACAGTAATTCAGTCCTAATAAAACTGATTTCACCCTGGGCTGCATTGTTCAGGTTTTCATACAAGTCATATAAAGTATATCTTAGATGTAAACTAGCAGAAACTACTAGAGGTAAATACTGAAGTCTGCATCTCTGAGAACAAAACTAATGTTCTATTTTCAAAATGTGTCAATAATGAAGTTTGCAGCTTTAGTTTTACAGTACATAGCATCAGTGGAACATTTCAGCCCAGTTTCATGTGAAGTCTATGAAGGTGACTTTTAAATATGTGTTAAATAAGTGGTCATTATGCATGCTTTATGGTCATTAGTCTTCTTTACAGACTGCTTGGAGTTTGCAAGCATATACTTTACATAACCAACAAAAAAGAGGAACATGGTTGCAGGGAGAATTGTTCTTGGAAACAGATTTGCATTTGTAACCACAGCATAACACTGAAATTCTCACTACCTGAATATGATCAACACAATGTTATATGGACAGAAATGTTATGGATCTGAGCTATGATTTAAATGTAAGTTTAAGTTGTGAATAACTTTGAAGATTATTACTATGCCTAAAAGGAAATTTTGGCAATTATATCCTACACAAATGTGGAAGAAACTGTAGAACTGTCTTGTGGAACTCATGGAAAGTTCTATATGCAAAATAGACCAGTTCATTACAACAGTTTTTTTTTTTACCTAAAAACATTTTCAAGGGAAACTGACCAATGAAAACTGGAGAACAAATTCAAAGTCAAACAATGAGTTATCAATAACTGTTTTCTTGCAAGTTAAACTTATATAACTTGAATTTTTCTTTTTCTGATTGATCATGTATACAATAAAAATAAAATTATAATTATTAGAAATAAAATAAATGTTTGAAAAGTTTTAATTGCTTTATTGTGTTGATAGGAATGCTGCAGCAGCCAATAAGACATAAAATCCATAAAAAATCATTTAAAAAAAATGGTGAAAAATAGACAAAGAAAAAAATACACGGTGGGTAAATGTATTTGGATACATTAAACTGCACATACTTTAAACATTACAAAATCTATTTGGAAATTGGAAATACGGATTTAAAATAAAGATTTAAAATGAAGTATTACATACAGATTTGCATATATATATTATGACTATTGTGTATTACAAAGGTAACTAAACATCCCCTGAAGGAAGTAATGATAACATTAAGTTAATGTACTGACTCACTTGTGAGCTCTATCGCCTCAGAGTAAAAAAAATGTTCGGAAAAAAATATATAATATATATACATATACTGTATATATATAAATATTAAATGAAAAAAGTGACATGTTTATTAAACATGAAATAGTATTTATCAGTGATGTCAGCTTTGTCTGATGCTATAAGCAATATTGGGTTACTGTTCTTCAATTCACCTTGCTTGACATCTGTTTCTGTGCTTGATCATTATATTGGATGACAGCGTAGTCTGTGGTAAGGGAGGAGACACCCCTAATCTCCTCTGAGAGCTCTTCAGAGTGCTTTGTGAAGTGAATGGAGGAATAATAGAGGGAGTCTGGGTAATTTTGTGTTGTTGCTTCAGCAGGTGACTCCATGACTTTGTTGTTCTACAGGAAAAGGACAAATCTGTTTATGACAATAATGTTATATCAACTATTATATATACCAGAAGCTTTTATCTTGCCAGCAGTTGAGAAGGGTTCTGGACTTTCTCTATATAGGTGTTTGTAAGATTGGAAATTAGTTGTGTTTGATTGTGTTTTTGTTTCAACATACCGCATCATTCAAAACAAGTCCAGTTTTATCTTCACGTCTCGTCCTGCAGAGCCGTCTTCTGAAATAAACCACAATTTTTAAAATAATGCTTATACCTCATTTAGTGAAACTTAATCAGGACACCTAATTGAAATATAAATTTCCTTTTTTTCTGCATTTACTCTTATTGGTGTCTAGGAGAAACTATTGGGATATTAAAGAGATTCTATTTGTAACTGTTGTTTCCTAGGGATCTGTCACACTACAGTACTATAAAACTACTATTATAAACCACACTACAGTTTTTCCTATACATAAAAATGATCACATTGCATACTTACTTGCACATGTGTATTGTGACACATAAGATCACCATAAGTAAAACCCCAACAGCAAATCCAGAAAGCAGGGAGTAAACATCAATCCCTGCTAAATCAAGTTACAGTTTAAATATATATATAGATAGATATATTAGACATTTTTGCTAATGTATGTAAAAAGACTGAAACTTAAATATCACATTGGCAAAAGTATTCAGACCTTTTGCAACAACACGTTGATTGGAGTCCACCTGTGGTAAATTACATTGATTGGATATGATTTGGAGGCCTCACAGTGCATATCAGAGCAAAACCCAAGGGACTGGGAGACTGGTTAGGGCTGAGCAAAAGCTGAATGGAGCAAAGTACAGAGATATCTTCATTTAAAACCTGTTCCATAGCACTCAGGACCTCGGACTAGGCAGAAGGTTCACTTTTAACATGACAATGAGCACACAGCCAAGACAACACAGGAGTGGCTTGTGTTTTTTTAGCTCTGTGATTTGTCCAAGAGTGGCTTAGTCGGGGGCCTGATTTGAACCCTATTAAACATCTCTGAAGAGACCTAAAAATGGCTGTCCACTGATGCGCACCATTCAGCCAGACTGGATTTAAAAAAGAGTGGTGGAAAATTCCCCAATCTGGGTATGCAAAGCTTGTTGCATCATACCCAAAAAGACTCAAGGCTATAATTGCTGCCAAAGGTGCTTCAACTAAGTACTGAGTTAAGTGTCTGAATACTTATGTAAATGTGATTCCAGTTTATTTTCTTTTTAATAAATGTGCAGACATTTCTAAAATTCTGAGGTACTAAGTATAGATTAATAAAAAATATATAAAGTATTGTAGTATAGGCTGCAAAATTTTAAAAAAGTGAAGGGGGTCTCACTTTCTGAATACATAAGCAGCCATGTTGATATTATGCAAATATTTAACCAAATATATGAATAACTGTAGCCTGTTGAATTTTAAAAAATGCATGCA
>JAZGTK010022501.1:0-10252 GCA_036877625.1 Ambastaia sidthimunki | reverse complement strand
TTTATCTGACCCTAAACAACAGAAAGTGCACAGGCAGTATGCTTAGGACAGTTGTATCTGCAGTGTGGGCAGAGCCCATTGACAAATTGGTCAGTGTAACCCCTTTCAATGTTTTCTATATCTGCTACACAACAATTTGCAAATGTATATAGACTCTATTAATTAATATCACAATGCAATGAAAATGCCTTGTGATAAATATCTCTAATATCTCTGTTCATTGCTCAAGGCCCAAGTAATTATGGCCTGATGAGCTACTGAAACTGACTACTCACTATGGAATTAGACTTCTGGAATGGCAGTTATAAAAGCAGTATGAAGCTGGCTTCATTTTAGCTTTCAATGACAGATTAAAAACATAGATAACTGGTATTTGGAATACTGTAAATAAACTTATCCACTCAGATAAGGCTTTGACTCTTATTTTTAATGTTTTCTCCCTTTTGCCACAAGGTTTTCCTCTTGAAAGATGTTTTGATACTGATGTCTGAAAAAGATAAAGTGGCTTTAAAATGATCAGAGTTATGAGTCTGGGGTAAAGGTGAAATACAGCTAAGTTGGTGGTGTCCATACTTCCCTGAACAAGAGTCGTAGAGTGTGTCTGTCTGACGGGAGCAGCACAATCCATACTGGAACCCAAGGGGAGGGCAGCTGCCAATATTGATGTGCTGCTACTGTCAAGCACACTAAAGCATCAAATGGTCCAGGGAAAAAGAAAGAATTAACCATAGAATTAAACAATTATAAAACATACAAGCAATGGTAATCTCTTAAAATACAGAAAAATAAATATAAAACATGAGACCACACCTAGTGATTCTGCTATTTATTAATGTGCATCTGGGCATTTGTAAAAAAATTAATTTGTAAAATAAAGACCCCTCTTAAAAATAAATACCCCTTGTGCATTGACATTCAATGCACAAATCAAGACAGATCTAACTTAACCTAATTCTAAATGTTAAAGATAACTTTAGATAAAAAAAGGCTGCCTCATACTACTTAAAGACAAAGTTAAAGTTATAAAGTTTACCTTTGATACCTTTACTACCTTTCAGCTTGTGCTATGGTGAACACTGGCCCTGATTGTTACAGGCTTCCAACTCCTTTTGACCAATAAAATTCCGTGACTTCTCTAATCACTGGGGATAACTGGATAAGGACTATCTAATATTATTTAACAGAAATAGCCAATAAAATATTTTGAACTGTGTATAACAATAACAACATTCACTAAAAAAATTTCCAGATCATTTCTATTATGTTTTAAGATATTTATTTTCCATGATTTTGTAGTCCTGGAATTCAGTTTTAAAATATATACAATATATATATTTTCAGATATTCTAGGGTTTCCATGACCATAGGAACCCTGTTTTCACTACACAAGTGCACACAAGTGAAGGTATAGAATGATGCCATGTTAATGGAGAAATTCCCAGGCTCCCAGTGACAGCACATCATGACTTGGAATTTACCTTTAAAACTTACAAACCATGATGTGCTGCTACAGGGAACTCTGGGCTAAATAAAGATGCTAACAGATTCTAGTGTTCCTCACTAGAAAAAAAATAGACAACAAAATAAAATGTGAAATGCAACACAATATAGAAACGGCTTATGCCTATTTAATGCAATTACTGAAAAATAACATTTTGATAGAACAAAATTTAATGCTAATTAAATTTCATTTCTGAAAAATGTAATTTTAAATCTAATGAGCTTGTGGTCACCCACATATTTTCATGCTAGTCTAGTAATGCCCTTTGAGATTTAATAAGTGAGTTACTGTGCACACCTTGTCCTAAAATGGATGTTGAGGATGAAGACAAAATGAAAGCTATCTAATGGAGTGATGAGAAGGAAAAAACTAGCACCTGTCAAAGAAAGGTTTTATTACCATGGGAGTAATCTACTGTAAATAAAGCAATTGAGAAATAACTTTAATTTCCTGCAAGATTCATTCCTGTCAAGCAAGTTTCATTCATAGCTATAATAAATTATAGTGAAATTATATCTAATAAAATCTTATCTCACTATATACATAGTATTGTAAAATGATTCAAAATAATGTAAATTGATTCTGTCACCAAAAGAATGTAATTGTAATGTTAATTTTTTGGAAAGAAGAGCAAAATGTGTTTAAACATAAAAACATAGGGTGAGAAAAGAAATGCATGAACATTCCACTCAAAACCACCTTTATAAAGAACAAATACCTAAATAAGTAAATAGAAAGGGCAAGCACAAACAATAAGAATTAACAAAAAACATAGTATTATTAATATGGGAAAAGCAAATAATGCATTAAGTGATAATGAAATGTGATGTTGTGGTGTATTTATTTAAATGTACATTTAAATCTTGCCTCATCAACACCTTTTATTGTTTTGCCCTTGCTTTTATATTGTTTTTATTTTCTTTGTATATTTTTAAGGAGAAAGAATTTTACAAACACAACACTGGACAACATTAAAATGTGGCAATAATTAAAGAAGAAAACCACAACAATGTTCATTGCTTATTGAAAAACAATGTATTTGCTTAAAACAGTTTGGCTCTGATGACTGAGAGACATCAACTGATGACTCAGAAATTCTGAATTGACTAAACTATTAAATAGTTAAATAGTAATTTTGTGGTGGATATACAGAAACACTACTGATGAGCTTAAAAATTTATTTTTACATCACACTTTCAGTGCAATCAAGTTCTAATGTCAGCAAGGACCAAAAGTTAATTATAAAATAATTCCAGTGTTGTAATATACCATAAAAGACATAAAGACATTTTTTGTTTAATATTTTCTTCATCATGAAGTTACATTTTATATTAATTAATAAATTTATCTAGAGCAAAATACTGATTAAGGTGTGACAAAATGTATGCTATTCAAAAACCAAATGCCAACAGACAAAAGTCTATGACATTTTAAACTCTATTTAATGAGTTTAGTTAAAAAAACACCCTAACAAATATCTTATAAAGGACAGCCTATTTAAGCTTGGAGTTAAATGATCACATCAGCATAGTTGCAGAAGGCATTTGCTTCTGTCTACATCTGCCCGCCGTTTATCGAGAGAGGGAGAGAGGATAGAGTAGGAGGGTGGGGAGCAAAAGAGAGGGAGAGAAAATAAAAATGGATAGACAGCAAATGGGTGGGAGAGGGAGACCAAAAAGAGAAGCTTACACACTTTTACAGACACATATACACCCTAGCCTAACATTGCTCACCCATTTAAACCAGTCGCCGTTTTGGTTATGCTTTGAAACAGACACAGGAAAGATTTCACTTACCCTCAATCCCTTTTCTCCAGCTTGTTAGACAACAGGAGAGGGAAAGGGTGTTCCCAAAGTAACTCACCGAACACCCCTCTTGCTGTGTAGTCTCCTGCACCTGGGTAAGAAAAAAATAGTAATTGCCCATTTTAATTCAATTAAGTGGAACTTGTTTTATTATTTTAAAAAAAAGCTAAGAAAAGTACTTTTTTAACTGTCTGAAAACTCAAAGGCACAAAGGAGTTTGCCACTTTAAATATTTTAATACTTCACAAATTTAAAGCTAATTATACAGTTACAACAGTTTGTTGCTTTGAAAAAAATTGTAGAAAAAGATTTAACAAGAAAAACAAATTCACACATACACTTATCAATAGAAATCCCAATTCTTAAATTCAGGTCAAAAATACACCCATTCGTCTGAGCTTGGGGCTTCCATTCCAGATGGGGGAGGGTTCCAAAGGTCAAAAAAGTACCTAAACCTTTTGTCCACTAGCACCTATTTTCAGCCCTTAAACCCCTTTCTCTCCCTGTTTACCTCCAGATCAGCAGTCCAGTGCAGTGTGCAGCCTCTGCTTAGCTGTAGCTAGTGAGGCTGCCTGAGGAACTTGGTAGGCATAAAAAGCAGAGGTTGTAGCCTTTTTCCCGGGGCATCAGTTTCTACAATTAAAATAAACCTTTTAGGGGGACAGGAAAAATCCCCAAAAAAATCAGAGCATTGCCCTAGCATTCCCTTAGAAGACTGTACAGTTTGAGGAGCATTGGTGCTACGGTTTCTGAGAACAAAATTAATTTGTGGGGCTTAGTGTCTGGGACGCGCCAGTGCTAGCAGCTCTTGCTTGCTTGATTTCTTGTAGCCTTGCCAAACCATTCACACAGCCAACGGAGAGAAAGGGAGGGAGGGGAAACAAAAGAGAGAGAAGGCTCGACTGCAAAGTCGCCCAAGAAAGTGGATATGAAACTAGGAAAAGTGTTACATTGCAGGCAAGCTTTCACCACAAACATTAAGCTCAAGCAACGACACATGGGTATCTTTCAAGTTTAAACATTGCTAGTTAAAAGGATAGACGCATAAGGAAAAACGTCATTTTATGTTCCTGCTGTTAAATCAGTGTCTATTAAAGCAACAAAAGAAAAGGAACAAAGCAGATTTTAAAGTTTGGAGTGAGCAAAATAAGTGGAAAAACAAAGTTTCATTCTTTGACACTTTTCATACACTCAATGCAGGGTCTCTGTGGGTAGGTACAAAAAGTGGAGAATATGTTGATCTGATTCAACAGATAGTTTTACTGAGTAGGACAACCATGGTCCAGCAGTGCACACACAAACGACACACACACAAACAACACAGACATACAAAGGTAGACAAAGGCCTCTGTGATAATTCAAGTCAAATTGCAGAATTAATGACAAACAATGTTCTGAACCCATTTTAAGATTAACATATTGGTATAATATTTCTGACCTTACACTTCACAAGATATTGTTGTGACCAGCCAGACTGAGAACTAGAATAGCCTTATAATAATTAGCTAATAATACACAGCCAAAGCAAAATAACTTATTTTAATAAAAAAAATGTATATAATAAGAGGAAACAGAAACTACAGAAACTACAATTGTATACTGTACTCTTGTAAAGGAAATGTTCTTAACAGACAGCATAGTAAACAAACACTAGTCTTTTACCTTTTATTCCAAACTATACAATCTTTATAACCAAAATCAGAAACGCAAGTTTAAGGGACCACATACAAAAACAGGAAGACTGAAAATACTCCAACTAAAAATGTCAAAGGCCAGTACATATGATTTGGTTGACATCTGAAACTAAAAAGACCTGCTTAGATTAAGACAGAATGTACAATTGGCAATTTACAACAAGTGTAACTACTGCAGACTTAATTAACTCTTTCAAAATCATATAAATCACATGACACAAAGTTACATAGAAATGTCTGTTTGACCAAGACAAACAAGTAATTATTTGAATTTTGTTTATTTGACTACCTCTTAGAATACTACTTTAAGCAGATGTGCTGCAAAAGATGTCAATTTATGTGTGTGTGTGTGTGTGTGTAATGTATATATCTAGATATCCAGGAACAGGTGCACATCTTTCATGGCATACCCAAGAATCATCCTCCATGGCAGGTATTCATTTAAATGTCAATGTAGTATATACACACTGCATACTTTTAGATGTTCTACAGATATTCTGGAAAATGTGTCTAATCATGCTCAATCGTTTACTAACACATTTAACATTTCCTGAAGGAAACTTTATTTTCAAATAGGAAAATAAAAAGAAACGAAACCACAGGCTATAACACATTTGCTATAAAGCAAGTGTCATACCACAAGAAACACTTACAGTATGTGTATTTTTGTCACAAGGTTAAGGAGTTATTGTAAAGACCAATTAAATTACCTCTGATAATAACAGCAACATAAGAGTTTAAAACGTTTTAAAACTCAACCACATGTAGCACTGTTTATTTTTATGTATAGGCTTTATAATTTTAGATAGGCTGGGCTAAAACAGGCTGTGACTGGACTGTAACTTTCCGAAACAAGACCTATTATTCTGAGATACAGATAAACAGAAAAGCACGACAGTAGGTTGTAATACTAGTTTGTGTCATTTGTCAAGTGTAGACGCTTGCCCGTCATCAATAAAAAAAGCGATAAACTCGGTGTTTAAAGGCAAAATCAGCTAAAATGATTTTAGATTGATTAAAAAAAACAATTAGTGACTATTGTTTGACACGGAAAAACGCTTGTCCTTACAATTCACATTGTTGGGGCAATTTTCTAAAGAAATCCTCTAAAGCGTTTTAACTCGACAAGTAAGGCTCATCTGTTTTTAAATGCATCACATCAAAGCACCGTCTTTACTACAATTGAAACACTTTGCATAGCATTTACTTAGCACTTCTGTCAAAAAGTTAAATTCAGAAAAACTTAAAACATACGTCAGCTGCTGTTCATCTAGTTTCGTCCCGTTGTCGCTCTCCTAAACTGTCATTATTAACTAACTGTCATAGTTAACTAACTAGTAGGTTTAGGTTTTCAAATCCCACGGACTGAACGACAGTAACATTTAAACGTAATTTTGTGGTGAAATGTACTTTCCATTTATGTCTACAAAGGATCGATCAACGAAGTAGCTGTAAACTGATCTAATAACTAGATCATTATTACATGGAGTCATTAATGGACATTATCAGAGGGAAAACAGAAAGTAATGCATTATGCTCGGTTGTGAGTGAGGGGACAGCAACTGAGGGGAGTGGTTCAGATTATTAGAGGCACCGAGACATTGTCTATAAAAGCATTTGACAAAGGCTGGAAGAGGACTTTATTTGCTTTGCTTTACACTGTCAATGTGGTCAAAGCATTCATTTTTGTTGTGTTGCACATTATCCCACTGGTTGAAATACATTTTTGGACGAAGTCTGTTAAACTATGCTGAAGTAACATTTCCTATTTAAAATAAGACTAATAAAGTGTCAGAGTTTAGACAACCAACAGATACAAACTGACAAATGAATAATTTTATAACATTAAATTTTTTTACAGCTAGCTAGTGTTTTCTTAAACGATTCGTACCAAAAATATGAATATAAATGAAGTAAATCATAGTCATTAATGAATACATGGTTAACAGTTTGCAACAATATCTTGCTTACAAAAGCATATTAATAAATATTTTTATAATAAATAATTACTTACTTTTTGTGAAAATCCAGTTTCAGTGGCCAAATTCAGTTAAATTAATGTTAAAGTGGTAAAGTCTCCTGAATGAAGAATTTGGGGGGAAAATCATATTGAAGAATAATGTAGCTGTTAGAAGAGTTCCAGTCACTGAATCTGAAGTTTGAAAATGGCGCCAATAATCCACAGCAGCTCTACCACTATGATGACACGAGGCAGATAAAAAATAAAATTTTCTCAATGAAAAAATATATTTTTTCACAAACGAATTAATTGCGTTTCAGTTAATATTAGTTATTTTAGTTATGACTTGTTCATTTATTTGTCTCAGTAATTTATATTTATTTTTTGATATTTTTTAATAACCGTCGGTTTATGCCCTTACCGCGGTGCAGGTCGGGAAGCGCCATCGCTGGTTTTGTTTTGAATTCCACAATACAAATCTTCAGTATGTCGCCCCCTGTTGATTATCTATGTAATTACCGAACTTGCACAGTAGATTCAATGCCAGGCTGATTGCTTTATATGACACGAACGAACGAAAGTGGAAGTCAGTTGGTAAACATTTTCTAAAAGTTTGGCAACACATTCTTACCCACAAAGTGTCTTATACACACAAGACTAATTTCAACCCGTTTGCAGTTACTACCCAGTAACATAGATGAATTATAGTAAGATAATACGTAATACAGCTCAACACACATGATCTGTGCATCATAACTGTCGTTATGCAGATGTCCTACATGGGGTGAGTCATCCATTGTCATGTATACCATAGATGAGCATTAAAGTTGATCAACATTATTTTGTGAATATGTATTATACAATATAAACATTACACAGTCTGGTATTGGTATTAATGTCAGGTGCACATGATTTCTGGAATAAAATGACTTAAACATTAATCTAGAGTGAATTATAAAAAAACTGAATTTACTTTAAAGGCTAATTATAATCAGGCACTTGGTCTTGTCAAAACAGCAGTGTTACGACAATTGCTGTCACGCTCATAAGGTATTTCAGCATATTTAGCATGCCTTTACTATTACCATATGTAAATGTTTATATTTAGACAGGCTTTTCTTTGACACAGCAAATCTGTCTGGCAACATGATTATTAACCAAAGTAATAGAGTAAGAATATGTCAATAACTCAATTTTAACAAAAATGTTGGATAGAACCTTATAATTCTAAGGTAGCGATATATAGAACTAATGTGTTCATGTGCATATTTATTATAAATATATAGAAGTGTTTGTGTTGTTAATATACATTAAAATTAAAATTATTTATCACTTTTTCCTCAGCTTCATTCTCTTCTTTGTCTCATTTTTCCAGCATCCTCAGTGACCATGCTCATAGTAAGACATTGCACCCTACTTGTCAATTTCAGCAACAAAAAACAGTGCAAGTGACATGCAAGGGGAAGAAGCAAAGGGCAAACAGTAGAATGATAGTAATTACTGTTTGACTTGCGCCGCCTGTTTACTTAAGGTGAATAGACCCCTAAAATGATTGACATGCCTTCTCTTCCTACCCCTGCTACCCTTTTACAGCCCATCCCACTTCTAACTGCTTGAGAAGCAGAGAGGGAGTTAAGCTTCTTAAATATTGTTAGCACTACACGTGAGTAGCACCAGGCAATGACGTTAAAGGACACAAAAAAAAGTGTGATGCCATAAGGGATGTAATAATGGAGCTGTACCTTGTACCTTTACCATTTACAACTGCCTCCAAAATCCCTGGATGCCCTTCACGTGGAAGATACCTGTTTGTGCAAAATGAAAAATTAGACACGTTAGGACAAAACAGCGAGGCCACACCAAAACACAAGCCCCCCCCTTGCTGATGACGTCAACTGCTGACTTCTGATGTCAAGGTTATGCTAAAAATAAAGGTAAAAGAGTAGCAGAAAGGGAGGAAAATATACTTGTAGGACTTCCTTACTCCCCAATGCCCCTTGTCTTTTTTACAACTCCTGCTATTGTTTGCGCATAGGTATTTTTACTTCATTAACTCATCAAACAGTAACCGCACTCAACCCCCCTCCCCCACGTGTATGACACGAGTATGAATTTAAAGTTGTAACAGTGTACAGCTGATGTTATTGCCTCTTTATGATTTATCGCTTCTTCGTTTTCCTCACCTTGTAAGTCGCTTTGGATAAAAGTGTCTGCTAAATGCCTAAATGTAAAAAATTTATGTTTAGCAAAGGAGTATAAACCGTTTTTTGATGCATATATTGTTATATCTGCTTGACCTAACAATGTATGTGTAAACTGCTGTCTAGCTCAAGGAATGTCACATGTATTGAGAAGTCACTTGATGAAAGTAGCTACCTTTGACTATTTCTCTCCCACAAGGCCACTATTCATAGATGATTCATAGAGATAGATAATCCAGTATTAGAACGTAAAAAGTACAAATAAAAGTGCATTGGGGAAGCAGACTGCAAGCTTTACCATTTTTGATATTCATTGTAGCATCAATCAATGTGTCTATAGGATTCCTATCATTATGTCAGATTCGACTGAACAAGCGCAAGGAATATGTGGTGCATTAGCACCATCTACAGATTGAAGTCCTGTCTTCTGTTTTTTGTGTGTAATGCTCTGTTTTCCATAAAATGAAGCATAAATGAATGGGATATTTAAGATGGCTATGTTTGATGTATTTTACTGTACGTTTTTCTTTATTGCTTTTTTGAAGCCTTTCACCTCACTAATATGCCTTTTACAGTGCCTTATGTGGACCAACCAAAACAAACTACAAACACTGTGGATAATTTTTAAATTATTATTTATACCTTTATACTTGTTTAATATATGCTACATCAAGTTATGAGAATTTTACATGATTACTCTGGTGCTATTTTCTTAATAAATTACTCTGGTTTCAACTTTTTGAGGCTCTCAGTATTTTTACACGTGCAACTACTAAGAAAGGTTTGAAATGCAGAAAACAATATTTTGCATATAAACGTTTGGATGTAATACAAAATAGACTTATTTTCTGTGTTTAAGACAGTATACGTCACAAGCAGCATGGTTTTTAGTAAAACGTGTGGTTGTTATGAATATGTGTCACTCTTTTCATCCAGAAACAGAATGTACCATATTAAAAGCATTTTATGAAACTAAATACATTAATTAAATTATACACGAGTAAAGAAGTCGTAGAAACGAAGTTGGATAGCTACATCCAAACATTTTTTTCTTTACATTTATTCCTTCACCATTTTTCAGTAAATATAAT
>JAZGTK010022500.1:0-10252 GCA_036877625.1 Ambastaia sidthimunki | reverse complement strand
CAGCTAACATCTCTCCCGTTGACCTCCTGCTGGAGTGAGTCTGAAATCTCCTACACACGGAATTTAATATCATTCCTCACAGAACACAAACAGCAGCAGGATTCCCATCATATTCCTGAGATTCCCGCAGGCAAATACAGGAAGCAGAAACACAGAAGAATGCAACAAAACTACAGACTGTTCTTGTGTCAGTTCACTGAATCAATAATGTGGACAAAAATCTGGTGAATATGTGGATATATCCTCCTGTTTTACGTGCTAAAGTCAATCATTGAACTCAACATAAATTAAATACTATCCTAATATAAAAACAACATATTAAATAACACATTTTCTTTAAAATATACTAACAAGAACAACATTTATTTTGCATTTGATCACTTTAACGTTTACATTTATTTGGCAACAATAATTTGTTATAAACAGATGCAAGAAATCGTAACGTTTCTAAAACAGGCTTCTGTCAATTTAATTAAACTCTATTTTCTTAATCTTTCGTGAAATACGACAGCAACATGTCCTCAGCAGGTTTGTGAGATTCCCACACTAATCGAGTAAAGAGTGAGGACGGGTAGTTTATATATAAACACATTTGCAACTAATGAATCATTATGGACCAGGAGATTAGACAACTAGTTTAAATTTGAGCCCCAGACTGTTAATCAGCTCATGCTTGAGTCCTAAAAACAAACCAGCCAGATCTCGGTCACAATTTTAGCTGCAGACAACCTCCGATACCATCAACCAAACAATCTCTCCATCTGACAAAGAGGAAGATATAATTCTAGGTTATTCTGTGTAATTCGTACCCTCAGCTAAACTGAAACACAGGCTGTCTAAAATAACGCCATTGGTCCGTTAGTGCTGCCTTCCAATCGCATGACGTGTGTTTATTTTTCTCTGGAGAGCGGCCAATGGCAGGGCAGGAGGAATTTGGTGATGTTTGCAATGGGAGTTAGAAAGTGCAAATGGATTGTGGACAAGGCCGGCTTGCGGGATAAACTCAGCCAAAAGGTTTAATTTACTTACAGCATAATCTGCTCTGATGACCGGAGCTCCGAAACGTTAAATCCTGGTAAAACGATCTGGCGTTTTATGCCGTCTTTTTTATTTACGCTTTACTGCCATCTAACTCGGATGGTTTTAATGTCGCCGCTTACACTAATCCAACGTGACATACAGCAGAAAATAACACAAATAATTAAATAAGCAAATCTCTGCTGATCTCTGAAGATTGTGATAGAAACTAGTTCAACTCGTCCACCAGTTTGTATTTTTCTTAAAACACATTGTTTGTACTTGAGTTGTTTAAATTCTACTTTAAATATGGAACTACATTTGTAGGCGGAGCTAATCCCAGTGGGTGGAGTTTTCTCTCTTATGAATTTTCACATACTTTTTTTTGCATCCTTTGCATATAGTGCAAAACTTACTGTTTACTTGCTTTTCACAGTCAAACACTTACACATATATTTTTCTCTGTCATATAGACTTTTAAGGGCACTATTGTCGATAACTATTAGGTTAATATTTTTTACACCTTTTCAACAACATAAATAAGGCAAAATTATATTCTAACAAACAACAAACAAGAGATCGTATGTAGCTACATTATGCACAATACAAAGCACAGACACACACACACACACACACCTATCTAAAGAAGCAGAAGCCATTTGTTCTGACAGTCATGAATAATTAATAACTCGAGTTAGTTGAAAATAAATAGTTAATTTAAGAGGGGCAGCTGAGGTCTTGTTGAAGAGTGAGGCTGGGCTGCTACAGGTCACTGAAACTCTGAAAGGAATGTGAGAGAGGAGGGGCGAGAGACATGGGGGAACAGATGGGGGGGGGATTCAAAGAATGGAAAAGACCACCAGGATGGTCGTGACATCAAAACCTGATAACCACGGCAACAAATAACCCAAACCAAATGACAACAGCTTCCTGTCCATCACGGTAACCATAGTTTCTGCCAAAATACACCACATTTTTATTGTTTTATTTTAAGTTAGTGTAGTATTCTCACAAGAAGAAAATTATTATTTATTAAAAAGATTTCACGTTATAATATTATGAATATACAGTAAGAACAATAACTGTACTGTTATTTTGGCAGACACAGGACTTGTAGTGTAAAGACCATTAATAACTACTAAAAAAAACAACAACAAAAACAACAATTTTGGCAAGAACTCTGAAAATATTGATATTTATGTAGTTTGACACTCAAGATCAACAGAGTTTAAGAAGAAAACCAAACATTGCACGACAGAAGCAGAAATTAGACAGAAAAAACCGCTTCAGTTACACGCAATCTGTCATTATTCGTGACCTAAAGACACGAGATTTATTTTAATGCAAGTTTAAGCCTGTTTTAAACATGCACAACGCAAATAAACAAGATGATTTCAACTTCAGGTCCAAGCGCCTGAAGAAACACACGCGTCGCATGTAACGCGCCGCGCTGATACAGTAACAAACACTTTGAAAGCATGAAAAATAAACGCTTGTTATATGCATGGAAGAAAATGAAAGAGGAGGTGAAAGCAACTGACCCCGGTGATGCTGAAGCGATGCGGTTTGCTGGGTGTTTATCCGGAGAGGAGTCGCGGTGTGGACTCACTTTCTGCTCCTTTGTGGCTCTTTGGCAGATCAGTCTAGCAGCGCGGCGGGGCGGGGCCGAGTGCGAGTGACGCAGAGATGGGGCGGGGTTATGAGAGCGGGGGGCGGGGACTGTCGCTAAAGGACAGTCACGTGTGATTTGCATAATCGATTAATTCCCATCATTAGCGTATCACAATAATTATACAATATGCAATAAAATAACTTACAAACCATCAACACAAAAATATAACAATCTGTGATCTATAGAAATCACAATATAACACAATATAACAATAACACAATATAACAATCTGTGATCTATAGAAATCACAATATAAACACAATATAACAGTCTGTGATCTATAGAAATCACAATATAACACAATATAACAGTCTGTGATCTATAGAAATCACAATATAAACACAATATAACAGTCTGTGATCTATAGAAATCACAATATAACACAATATATTTCTATCTATTATCAATGTTTATTATTATTATTATTATTATTATTCTTTCTATTATGTAGTCCGTCCATCCATCTATCCATCCATCCATCCATCCATCCATCTATCCATGTATCCATCTATCCATCCATCCATCCATCAATCTATCTATCATCTATTTTGGAATATATCTGGGATTTTAAGTTTTATAGGATTTTAAGTTGTTGTGCGACATGAGTTTCAACAGACCCCAAAAACATCAACTTTATTCTCACACAGAAGCATTAAAGCAAATAAACAAAATAAACTCATTAGGCAACATGCTGCCGAAACATCCGGCAAGACGTGACGGCCCCTCAGGGTGGATAACTTTGTTTATAACAGGAAAAAAGGTGGATCACATAATTTAGTTGTGCGTCGACTTGACACAGCCGTGGATGTGCATGAGTGGAGATTGAACAGTTTGTTAAAGTTCTTGCGAGACGTTGTCAAGGTTAGTGAAGAGGGGTTAGAGTTTAAAACAAAGAAAAAAAACAAAGACAGCACAAATATACACACAAGAGACTCTGATCCTTCACATCTAAAGGTTATGTGGAAAATTAGCAGACAGCCAGACGAGCAAACAGTTCATTATGTGAGAACTCTTCTCAGTGTCGTCCTTTTGTTGACATTTGTACGGTCTCGGCACAGGCCTTGTTTACATTTATATGCTGAATATTAGTCTGTGGGGAATACAGACGTGAAAAAAACTGGCATGTCAAATTTGTTTGTATAATGACTTGAATTCAGCACCAGCCCTGTGTTTATTTTATAATTTTGTGACTTTTTGTAACCTTAAACCTCAAAACATATCGCAAACTGATTTTGATTATAGAAAAGTGGTATCGCATCATGGTACTTTGATATATATTGAAATATACTTTGATAATATGTATTTAAAATAACATATTAATGTGGATAATGTAGATTTAAGCTATAAACATTATTATATTACATGAATCTTCTTTAGTTAGTTAAAATTTCTGCTTTTAAGAATGTTTTTGAGTCAAAATGAGTTTGTACAGTATTTAACAGCATGTCACAACCTGAATTAAGGCTAAAACGTTCTTTTAACGTTAGCCACAGTATCTCCAAAGAACAGTTTGGACTTCTGTGTTCTTTATTACATATTTCTGCAGTATTTTTGCACATTCTCAGTCTTTAACTCAGAGGTTTTGCTGTCTGGGAACTGATATATGACAAACACAAATGAGCTGTACCAGCCAAAACCTTATCTAAGTTCTGTTTGAGCTCCGAGGTCACGGTTTCACACGTGACCGAAAATAAACACAAAGGATGGTGAGAAAGGACATTTTTGTAGTATAAGAATGCAATTGAATTAAAATGTGTCTCTCTCAAGAGATCGCATGATAATATTTAGGCTGTGTGTGGGTGTTGACTGACAAACTGGGGCTGAGGAAAATTAGGAAACAATGATTTCTGCATAAGTGGGCTGGAAATTCCTTTTGCAGTCAGTATAATCTGTTTAACATGTCACAGTGGGCTTTGTGTTTGAGCTCTTTCCAAACTTCTGTTAACATTAAAACCCTCGAGTAAAAGAAAAAAACACACTGACGCAAGACATTGTAATTAAGATTTAAACAGAACCGGTTGCTTCAGTGTGTGTGTTTAGTACAGCTTCATGAAGCATGACACACACACACACACAGAACAAACAGTTTTGTCAGCCCTGTATTAAAAAGAAGAGGAGAGATTTTTACTTCAACTGAGAGAGGATATGTTAAACGTGGCTTTCTATAACCTCGTAGGCAGAGCTTCGGGCGACCCGGGTTCGAGTCTTGGCTTAGAGTTTCTGACTCGTGTTTCTCTCTGTTATGATCGACGTTCTGTTATTTCTGTTTAACAAAACCATATACAGTCAAGATATGTAAATTAAACTTAAAACTAGACTACAAATGGAGCTATACTTCAATTAAAATTTAGGCTAAAATGTAGGTTTAGTTATAGATACTAAGAGTTGTGTTTTGAGGTAGGATACTGCTGTAGGTTTTGGAACAGACCCAGATTTCCAAGTACAGAAAGAGCCCATTTTAGTAAAAGAGCCGTGGTGCTGACATGCATTGTGGGAACTGGAAATGTACGCACTGATTTATTTGATAGCCCTCCCTGTCATTTCATTTCTCTTTGTGCTGCAGTCACATTTGACCCGTTCAAGCGACCGTAACTTCGAAACGACATTTGAAAACCATCCAATCCGTCACGGCCGGAAATGTCTCAAGATCTCATTGGTTAAAGCTTGACCTGGGATATCATGAAATATTTGATTGACAGCTGAACCCAGCTTCAATGATGTCACCTAAAAAAACATTTTCAGCTGTATCAGAAAAGCTGCTGAACCAAAATCACGTTAGCAGATTTATTTCTTAGATTCGCGGGTCTCAACCTGTGTGAAAATATTGATGTTTTCTGTCGTTCTTCTGCTTTGTGACATGCTGACGTTTCAAAACTTCAGAAGATTGTAACACTCAGAGGAAATACAGCCAGAGTTTAGTGAAGCAAAATAAATAGTTTTTCTTGCTCTCTGACAGGACTTACACAAACACACCACATAACAGTAAACATCATTTTTATTATGTTTCACTTTAATATTTAGAGATCAGAGTGCTTTAAATAAGAAGAACATGGAGATACAATTTCTTAGAGAGGTCTTTAGTAAGCTACAAATATGTTTGGTTCCCACAAAGTTCTGGGAATGTTAGTTTTGTTGCAAAAAAGTTAAAAAGAACGTTCCTAGAACCTTATATTCTGGTTTGCAGCAAATTAACCAGACAGGAACCAAATCCTAACGTTAGGTAAATGTTCTGTGTGTGCTGAGGATGCACTCTGGTCTGGTTTATATGTGTAACTGTTAGCATTGTTACACCAGAGAAAAAATGTCTGTGATTAAAAAGTCATTCAGGTTCACTAGCTTGTTTAATTTGGTCTTTAAATAGTAAAATAGTACAAAATTAATCTGCAACTAGATAATCTCGCATTAATAGAGTTTAACTGGTTTATTCCACCAGCCCTGCTGTATAAATGAAGAAATATAGTCTCTCTCTCTCTCTCTCTCTGGACTGTTTAACAGCTGTTTGATGGAGTGGAATGGGCTGAAAGCAGCTCAGTGCTCAGAAGAGCCCTTTAGAAATCTCTGCTCACTTCTTCATATGCAGGAGGAGAGAGACCCGGTGTCCTGCTCTCTCCGGTTGCCACGGTAACATCCATAATCCATGACAGTGTGACGGGATGAAACAGGCCCTTCTGACAGTTTCCGTCTGACAGAGACGAACTGGAAAACATATATTTTCCAAAGTTGGAAAAAAACACATTATTTACATTTATATCATACAGGAATAAAGCGACATAAAAACGCAAGCAATTTAAGATTAAAGAGCCACAATAATAGCAGTAACGTTTTGTTAAACTTTATAAAAACACATTTATTTGGGCTTTGTCACATTTTCTGTTGAAAAAGAAACCTTCACTACCGTATACAGTTAACTGTGCTATACGGCATCAAAAGAAAGTTTTAATTTTAGTTTGCATTCCAAAAACTACCACAGAAATCACCTATTAAATTTGAAACCTGTGAAAAGTCACGATATGAACTGCAAGCTGTTGACAGCAATAACATGAAAGCAATTATATGAAAGCAAATAGTTTTAAGAAAGCAAACGTTTGGTTTTGAAGCATTGCATTCTGGGAAAACGATTCTGTTTTTCATAAACCGATAACGTTCAACAAATAAAACATAGCTTTTCTTTCTTTCAATTTACCTACTTGAAAATGGACTCAATAATTGAAAAGCTTGAGGTTATTGTCCAACATTAATAAACAAACAAACCCTTCTCTGTCCTCCATGCATTTTTCCACCAACAATTACAAACAGATTTTTAAAGTTGTGTTTCCATGACTCACAACAACCTTTGTAAAAAAACCAGAATTATTCGGTTTGTTTTTTTAGTGGTGGAGTCCGTTTATAAAAGGCCCGTGTGCAGCGCTTTGAAATCCTGAATTTGTTGCAACTTAAAACACATACTTGAACTGTTTTCACATCTGCAGTCAGAGCAGGAATGTGAATTCATTATGTGATGTGTAAACGAGAAGTAACATTAAACACGTCTTCACACAACTGCATCTATTAAATACTGAGTGAGTTTTATTTGTGTGTTCACACTGAAATGAAACCATAAGAGTGACAGAGCCACTCCCAGTTAACAATTTTAGGTTTTAAAACATTAAAAAAACATTAAAAAGTCTAGTTTTTAAATGTTGCATTAACATTATCGCTTTGGTTATTTTATGAAACATTTTTTACATTTATAACTTTTTAAAATGTTCCATTAACACTTTAAGTAAAAGACATATAACGTTAAAAGGGTTCTACTAATGTTACTGCAAGAACTTTTTTGATAACTTTGAGAGAACTTGATAGAACATTAGCAAGAGTTGTAGGATTGTTCCCTGTTATTTGGGATATCGGGATAAGATGACTCCGGCTAAAGAGCTTTACCTCAGTCCCAAACTCTGACCCCTGACTAACAGCAACCTGCTTCCTGGATTTCCTGTTCTTGTCCCGACCAATTACTGACAGAAACACCTGACATCTGACGTGGCTTTGTGACCCAGACACATCATGAGTGTGTGTGTGTGTGTATTTCCGTGTGCTGTATTTAGCGTTTGTGGTCTTTGATATTCTCTACTTGTGTATGTATGTATGTATATAAATGTAAAAGAGTGTATGTTGACATTGTAAGGTGACACCATCTAAACTGTTTTCGTGTGCCAGAACGCAACACGCAGTAAATGCATCACAAGTGTGGCATAATCCTCGTAATCTTGTTTAATTACAGGCCTGTGTTGTGTGCCGAGCTCGTTTACTACAGGAAGATAATGAGACACTGTCTGCGAGGCTAAACGACCAAATATTTCACAGCTTGATTTTCATTTTAGCCCGTGTCAGCAAAAACATGATTTACACAGAGATGGTAAACAGCGTCTCAATCTTGTAATTTGCTTTGCAAAACTGTTACGTGCATATGACCTCATATTAAATTTGGAGTTTTGTGGCTTTTAATTTAGTTACTTTTATGCTATTGTATAAGAAAAATGAACTTCAGCAGATACATACATTCAAAGTTTCCAGTCTAGAAAAAAAACAAAAAATATTGATGACTCATCTCGCACTCACTCATTTCATCCAATCAGATGCTTTGGGATACCCCTCCTCCTGCATAATGAATGCCACTGTTATGGGGTCGAGAGGTCTGACCCAGCCAACATCTGTTTACAAAATATGACCCTTGATTTCCAGCCAAATCAATTCTACACTTCAGATCAAACCTTGCTTCTCTAGGCAGTGCTGGATGCCAGATATTGATCAGCAACCAATCGAACCCTCAACCCTCCACAGAATATTAGAGGCTTTAGTGGACCAGAAGAATACAGCATCTCATCTGAGAATTTATTGCAGAATGTCACATCACACCTGTTTTTTAAAATACTGCCGATGTCAAACGTGGCCTTCGAGCGCTGCTGGAAAATTGCGATTTCAAGGAGGCACAAATAACTGAGGTCGTATTTACTAGCCCGACACTCTAATTCTATATAATATTACAGATTCACTTGTGTGTGTCAGTATCAAAGACTTTTTTATGAGTGTCTGCTTATCATTAAACATTTTATAACATTAAACATTTGATTAAGAAACCCTAAACTATTTTTGTATAGCATAAACACTCTTTCAACAAAACATCACTTTTGTTGTGTATCAGGACATGTGCATCAGTTCACGTGTGTAACAGATACGAATGTTTTGGCTGTAGTTTAACTGGGTTAAATGGTTTATGGCTCTGTGAAAGCAGGTCAGATTACACACCTACACAGAGACTAAACTCAGTTGTTTACCTGCATTTAATAAAGAGCAACTGAGCAACTGAGTCTGTCATCTAGTGTTTAAAAACAACATTACAGGTAAGACAGACAGCAGGTGAAACATACACAACGCTTATCACTAAACGAGGCATATTTGCATGTGCTTATATTGTCTAATAAGTGAACTACACAGGCACCAGTGGACAGAACTGCAGATTATTGGTTTGTAGCCTTGTTTGATTTAAACACATCCCCTAAATACTAAAGCTCTCCATGTTTATTGAATAAAACGTTGGTTTGGACAGTGTTGCTTGTGTAAGTGTATCAGAGCCATTTTAGTAACTTTGTTCTCATGTGACAACTAAGAAAATAAAGATGTGAGGAACATTTGTCGGTCTCTGTTAGGTTTGAGAAGCAATGCATTTCATCAAACTGAGCGTTTGCAGTGAAGCATTTGAGTGAAATCTCCATGTTTTTACTGCCATCTGCTGGAAAGGTGACGGTACTGTCGGTTCTGTCACAGCAAATGTCAAGCATCTGACATGATGCTGATCTGACGCGGGTGATCACCATGGCAACAGCGCTATATACAGGAAGAAAAGTTTATATGCAAACTGAACAAACATTCCTCAAACGTTCAAAAAGGTTCCTATTGATTTGTATTAAGCTAATTAAAGTTAATATGCAGATCTCTAGAATACTTCATTCTGATTGGTCAATTGCAGCATTTCACTGTTTAATATTTTCAATTCTACTCTTTTACGTTTTATGTCCATTTATTGGTTTATTTGGTAAGTAGCCACGTGCAGTAACACACAGTAAGTTACAGTAAGTAAACCCAGAAGAGTTGATCAGGAACTCTCTCTCTCTCCAAATTATTATTTTTACTTTCTTTAAACTTTTGTTCAGGTCTAACTATCCTTGTGGGGACGTTTGCCCCCCCAATGTGGAGAACCCCCCCCCCCCACACACACACACACTATCACAGAGTGAATGAAGATCATTGATTTATCACAGTAAAACAACAGCACTCATGATTGAATGGAACAAGGTTTTCTGTCACTGTCGGTTCTGGGATGGTGATGTGGTGAACGGATCAGCACACGAGGATGGAGAGATGAGTTATTGATCTGTTCACTGGATGTTATAACCATCTGACCTCACAGACGGGCCGTCAGGACGCCGGGCCGAACACAAGATGCAGTGTTTGGTGTCAACAACAGTTTGCTTGTGCTGCGTATATGAGGCCCACAAAGACTTATTTACTGGTGTAAAAAAAAAC
>JAZGTK010022499.1:0-10252 GCA_036877625.1 Ambastaia sidthimunki | reverse complement strand
TTTGCTCACAGGTTCCTGGCAGTCCACCCAACACAAGGGTAGAGGATCCCAGAAATTCAGGTCCTGGCACAAAAGCCCTAACTGATGTCTTGATATTCTGTCTGCTGTTTGGTTTTGGAAAACTCGCTATATAAACCTGCCTGAGCCTCATAAGCCTTCACATTGAGGACAAAGCTGATGGAACCCCTTCATGATCATCTTCAGACCAAACTCCCACTTCTCTCCTCTCCTTTTAAATAAACACCAGACTGAGAGACAGCACAGAGACACATATCTTAAAGGCCACAGCACTCTTGCAATGCCAGAATGAGAGAGACACTGACTGAAAGAGCAAATGTCAAAGAAATGGATATTGCTTGCTTAGTCTCTTGATTCCAAAGTGAAGACCTGTTAGGTCTTTCTCTTATTGCTGATTGGTAGACTTGCAACTAAAGACCCAGACAGAGAGCTTTTCAGTCTACTGTACTGACGCCCACACTGCCTATGAAAGGGCATCTCAAACTACCCCCCAGGCCATAATTACCCCCCTCATCTGCCACTGGATTACACCATCATCGAGAAATGTTCTCCATCTTGGCCCCATTGCCCATTTATTGAATTTTCCTCTCTCTTTTTTGACAGGTGCTTTAGCTGTCTCATTGTGACTATTCTTTCTGGTTCCGTCTTTTCTCTTCCTTTGTCCACCAGTCGAACAGGAGTAATTACTTTCCCGTGGTTCTTTTAAAATGTGAAGCATTTGAAGTTTAAATCTGCACCCTGTCGAAATGGTGTATGGTGAATGTCTGAGGTGACGACTCTCTCAATCACATTCTCTACTTAGTTTGACAGATTTAAGAAAGAAAAGATTGAGGTGAAATTTTGACGAAAAACAAACCAGTGGCTCAACAGGAAAAGCAGATCTTCATGAGAGGATTAGCTGCGGTCCCCGTGGGTTTCTGATGTTGATGGGCTACCCACACATGTATAATTTTGTCTGTGAATATGAATGTTTTTTTCCCCAAAAGTACAGCTGTTAATTATTATGTAATGTCTTTAAATGAAAGATGTTGAAGTTTAAGAAAACTCTAGAATTAGGACTGAAATGAGAGGGGGAGGAACTGTATGACTGCGGAGAAGCTGGAGGTGCACAGACCACAAATCATTTATGATAATTGTTGAGTCTGTCTCTGATTCAATGGAGTTTCAAAGAAGAGAAATTTCTACAAAGACAGCAAGCGTTCAGACACATTCATTGTTACGTGAATCATTGTGTGCAATTTATGATGTGGCCTTACTCTTTCTTTACCCTCTTTATTTTCTAGTCGCCATGGTACCACCATGTATGGAAAAAGACAAGTTAATGCAGAGTTTGATATGGGAAAAAAATGTATCCAACCCAATTCACAAATTCAGTAAATGCACTAGATTCTTTTATTAACATTCCAAATACTAAAGTTATAAACAGACATCTCTCTCTATATATATATAAATGTAAAGTACAAAACTAAAATGATTTATATATTGTGTCTTAGGCTTGTTACACACGTACCATCACAGCAAAACAAATGATAATTATGAACATTGTGTAAATACAACACTATTGGGAAATGGAAACCGTGAGAAATTCAAGATATGTTGTATCAATGAAAGTTTATCTGTGTAAGCAGATTAATAGTTGACATCAGTATGATTTTGTTTTTCATTAAAATTGATGAAAGGATTCAATACTTTATAGAACTAAAGATTTGATGAGCTCAGTGCTCTGCAGATGTAATATTGTTTCTAAAAAGATACAAGGATTTAAAAATTTGCTTTATTTTACCAGATGCCGAGAATGTTTCTGTCCTCATATCTTTAATTCGACTGAATCATTTAAGCGAAGCCCTGAGGTGTGTCTGTTCTTACTAATGTGCTTTTCTCTGTGCTGTGTTGAAACATCTGGAGTATGGAAACATATAAACAGTATATTTTTTTGAAAAAAAAAAAAAAAAATACAAACTATATTTTAAGGGAGTTATTAAGTCAAAAGGCAGGTTTGTCATTGCTGAGTGAGAACCAGAACAAATTTCAGAGGGCAGAAAAATGATCTTGTCACTAGACTGACATTTTGATCAGGGCTTCAAAAAGATTTTGTGAAATGTGCTGTCAAATTCAGTGGGCACAGAAGTACTGGTGAACGAAAAAAATCTTTGCAAGGTGTCAATTTAAATTTGTTCCTACAGCATCTTATTAAAAAGAGAATCTGAATCTCAATGAACTGAACTGCAAAGTGCCTGTTAAATATTCCCCAACAGTGCTGAATGAATCCAGTACTGTGTGGATACAGAAATTGCTGAGTGTGTAGAATTCATATAGAGTCTGAGATTATTGGCTTTATAACGATATTAAAATGGGGTATTAATAAAAGACAAACACATAAGATTCAAATGCATATATGAGTGCATATTTAAAACCAATGCACTGATGATGAAGGGCAGCACTTCACTGAGCGCTTCTGCTGTGTCACCTGACTTTGACGAAACATTGTGATTTAATCACCTCTGGAATTAGCAGAGTTCTACATCATCTCATTGTTGCTTTGATGTAAGGGTCACCTCCCTTTTGTAGACTGCTGTGAGGTCCAGATATGCTAATGCTGTGCTTGTTTCCTGATCAATAAAGCCACTTCAATTTTTACCGCTTTTCACATTTGTTATCTCAGCGTGTACTCAGTGCGACATCTATCACAAAGATTAAAGATGCGATTCAGATGTGATCTTTAGGATGGTGATCAAAAATGTCTGTTTCCATTTGTTTATATTTTACTGTTGTTTCGGATTTTAAGTTGAAGTGTAATTTGTGTGGCAGTAGTCACAGGGATAATCGCCAATCAAGGCTACAAAAGTACAATGATGATTATTTTTCGATCCGCCTCATTGGACAGAAAAAAGATAGTCCCACCCCAAACTCACACCATTGGTTTAGCCAGAATAACTGTGTTAGGTTTGTTTTGAATTTGCCAAAATGTTGTAAGATTTATCATGGCTGTGATGTTAGGACTAATCTTGGATTACAACCAACTCAATATATTTTAATAAAAAGAATTTAATGCTGACAAGATTTAATTATAATGTAGCACCACTTAGACCTTTGCTTTAAACATACTATTCATGACAGCTATAATACCATATTAAGACGAAAATATTCCTTAAAATCAGTATCAAGCAATTATACTATTACATTAAGGTGTGTAGTTTTTTAAGATACTGTGATAATACTACTTTAAATGTACAATTGTCACTGGCAATTGTAACTGTCACCAGCCTCAGTCATCTTAGCATACAATGTGCATCTGATGGGTTGTTATATACAGACAGTGTAATATATGACAAATTCTCATCCAGTTGAACAATTAACCTGATTGCAGCTTTAGAATCCATTAAAAGTTTTATCACATAATAAATGTTATCAGGTGTTTTGTCCAAACTTAATCTAAAAGGCTTGTTCCAGGGCAGACATTTCAATTTCTTGCATTTTTTAAATCTTTCACCAAGTTACTAATACAATTTTTGACCGATTTAAAAAAGCTTTTGGACTCCATCTTCATTATATAAATTGGATATACTATAAGCAGGGACTCTAAGGTTTGTTAAAACTGGCTCTCAGTAGTTTAGCCAAAACTTGTGCTGTACTTTATAGCCATGTATTTTTGCTTATTTCCTTTAATCTATAAAATTAAATACATTTGTAAGCATATTTCTGGAAAAACACCCTGGCTGAGACTCATACACTGAATGAATATCAACTACTTTTTATTTCCTGCAGAATTCGAGGTCTTCTCATAAACGAGAGGCTAATTAGTTTCTACCCGATACAAAGTGTATTCACACTCTGTTCACTCACTGTACGTGATGATGGTACAAAACAGACTGTTGATACTCCAGACAGCAATGCCGCCTCATTTGCTATAAGATATATTGCTCTTTTATCTAGAGTGTTTTCATTTGATCTCATCTTAAAATGTCTTTGAGAGAGGAACAGAGAGACACGTGACCGATCGTTTCCGACCAATCAGAATATAAGTTGTGATTTTCCCTGTCTATGAATCTGTTGCCAAACAGGATAAAACAGAAGACACACATAACTCTGCTCAACTTTATATTACAACAGATCTGTGCACTTACCAATTCTAATATAAAATAGTGCTAAGTAAGTTTGGAGACCTTGTTTGAACGCTGTATGAATACGATTAAGTGAAGAATTTCAGCAGCACAGTAATTCTTCTGCAGAGGGTAGAAGCTTTAAATGTCTTTCCTCTGATATTGATAAACAGTGGCTTTAAGAATTGGTCTTCAGTAAGTTGTGCTATCTAAACCAAGCTCTGCATGTCTCCTGCTCCACTATAGCTCTTGTTAAAGTCTCCCAGACAAGCCAGAGCTAAGCATTGGAGACTGAGCAAGATCATCTAAACCAGCTTAGACATGATTGATAGTGCAACACCAGTGTTATTTGTATAGGGATTTAAGTGTTAACTAACATGTTTATTTAAACAATACCATCTAAATGAAGCAGATGTGTATCGTGAGGTAAAATCCCAGGTGATGATTAAGGTTCTGATCGACTTGGCTGTGCAGGAATTGTTTCTCTGTTGAAGTGTAATTGCTTGGAAACTATGAAACTTTTCTTTAACAATCCAGGTTTTGTTCCTCCAAGAATCATTTGATGTTCACTCTTTCTCTGAGTGTTGGCCAATTTTTGCTCCTCCAAACAGACCTTTGCACCGTCTTTAGAAAAGCTTGTGCTTCAATCTTTGAGGTAATTTCATCCACACTCACAAAACTCCATAACAACCTTCAGCACATCTTCATATTATAGATTCTGTGTGTTTTTAAATCTTAGTGTTATTTCATGTCATTTTTTTGTCGTTTTATGTAATTTATATTCTTTTCTGCCAATCAAATATAATCTGAATGTTGAACAGACAGATTTGCCTTGCGTAATGATGAAAAAATGTGAGAGGGTTTGTCTTTGGTCAATTTACCTCTACAATAGGAATCTGTGAATTTTAGTGTTGGGCTGTCACCTCTGTCTCTCACATTGACAGGAAGTGAGTGGCACCTCTTAAGAAATATCTTACCATCTAAACCAAGCTCTGTTTCTCCTGCCCTGAAATGATTATTTATGAGCTCATTAAATACATTATTATGCTGCATTTTAATCAGGAAATATATTTTGTTTCTTATGACTAGTTCACCCAATGAACACTAAACTGTGAATGGTTGTTGTTGTTTATTAGCTCATCTTCGCACTTTACTTTGTGTTTACAATGTTAGCATTGTTGATGAAGTTAGCTGACTATGCAGGACTGCTTCTAGTGTTGACCGGATTGTTGTGTGTGGAGGGGCAGTGTTGTGGCTTTAATGAGTGTTTATGAATATGTGCTGACGTATGTGATTAATGCAGTGGTATTTGGCTAGTGAATGGTGTGGACTAGGCATGTTTTATCCACTACATATCTGAACTAATTAGCACTTTATCTGCCCCCTAAGTCAGATACACACACACACACAGTCAAAACATAACTTAGTCATACACACACAATTTCCAATTACAATTATATTCTATTTTAAGCTGCATGAAACAGCATGTTATTTTGTATTTACCAACATGTGAGGTGTGCAATAGAACTGTCAATACAGATGAAAATGTTTATAAATTATATTTGCCAGAAATACTCTGAAATCACCATCATGTTTGCCAGTAATCACCATAATACTGCAATTATGTTTCAAGTATTATGGGATACTTGAAAACGTAACAATGTTGCCTGTGCATTTAGTAGTTCATAACTGTATATGTTGTTAACTGAATGTGGCAACCTACTTGAACTACAATTACAAACATTTGAAGACACACAGTGGTTATCTACACAGAACACTAAAATGCTATAAACCTTATTTACTAACAAAAATCATTTTAACAATATAATATTTATGTCTTAATATTTGTATTTGTATTTATGTCTTGTAAATATATAAGTATATTTTATATAAATACACAAAAATATAACATTAATATAAATTGTTATCAATGATATAGTAAGCCATACTGTACTTAGATATTAGCAGACGAGAACCACATGGGTCTCTAATTCATCCACATCTAACAGCCAGAGGAAGGAAAGAAAAGACGTCCTTCTCAGTTCTTCACCTGTAACACAAATGTCTGATGACATCTGCAGAACAACAGCCATCTTCCTGTGGCCATTCCGGTCTCAGCTGTTAATAATTGATTTGCATTTAACCCCCTCAAGAGTAGTGTGTGTGTCACAAGCTCCTTTAGTGATGCCAGTTAGAAGAATTTATGAGGCATCAATGTGTAACTGGAGTCTCCCAGCTAGTGCAGAAACAAGAAGATAAGCCCTATCATGTCTCGCTTACTCAACACATTTCCTTTTATTTACTTTATCTCTGTCCCCTTTGTGGCCCTATTCCCCTGATCCACAACACACCACATCAGTGATGCTCTCTTGCCCACGACAATGTGGTGTGTTAAGGGGAGGGGCGGTGGGTTGTTGAGGTGGGTGCCTTGAATAAAATCGAATCCATTTCAAAAGCTGAGCTTCAAAGACATCTCCTAAAAACAGGTTGTGATAGTGCTATAAGGTCCAAAAAACTGCATTCCATGGCAACTGCTGTTGCTGTCGGCCGGTTTTCTGAAAACACTGGAATTTGAGTTTTTAAAGTAAAGTTCATGCAAAAATAAAAATAGCAATTTACTGTCTCTTACAGAAAAGACACATGAATTTCACATGTGCAATAACACGTCATCACACGTGAACAACACGTCACCACAAGTTACATGGGTTTTCCTACAGTTATACCATATTGCTTATGTAAATTCAGGCTTATCATACTGTTATGTGCAAAGTATGCTAATCTTAAAAACAGAGTGTAATGGCTTTGAATCAATCAGGATACATTAATATTGTTTATTCTGTGTCCATTAAACTATGAAAGCAAGTAGAACAGGGTCCAGTTACGTTAATAATTATAAATAATCACAATTATGAATAATAATACATTTCTTTTTTATGCCCTCATTATTAGATGAAGTATACTAACATGCTTCTAACATTCTACGTATCACTTTGGAAAACTGAGACGCTTTTCCTGTAAGGTATTTCTGTACTCACTTTATGTCTACAGTTATCTGATCTGGACACCAGAATTTATGGCATTTTGGTAGGGGCGTCATACCAGAGCGCTTAGCCCTGACAACACAGGAAGCTGTGCTGGATGTAGGTGTCAGCACACAGCAGAACGGGGCAGACATGCAAATTATAGAGGCGAAATACAAAAGGACTTCTGAAGTCAATTAGCACGGAGCAGGAGAAACAGAGCTTGGTTTAGATGGTAAGATATTTCTTAAGAGGTGCCACTCACTTCCTGTCAATGTGAGAGACAGAGGTGACAGCCCAACACTAAAAATCACAGATTCCTATTGTAGAGGTAAATTGATCAAAGACAAACCCTCTCACATTTGATGTGAAAATTATAGTTTTGATCTTTTGTATTTTTAACTTTATTTTCAGAAGTTTTAATGGACATACATTGTTTTTGGTTTGCATATGTAGTAAAGCAATTGGTTGACCAGACAACATGACCAAAATAAGCAAATCACTTGTGAACACAAGCCACATCAGTTTCATGTTCATACCAGAATGAGGAGTGCTCAAATGTGTGTACACTTTGTAATCAAATTTTATATCCATCCCAAAGATGAAAAATACAAAAGTATTTTACAGGCACATATCTGCTCATCAGTAAATCTGGTGAACTCCAGCTACTGGGAATTCCATAGAAGCCAATCAGCCAATCAGGTTAGAGCAGAAACGGTTATTTCAGTCCAATTTTAACCACTAATATTATTTTTGTTTCAGAGAATGTTTTCTACATTAAAGGTAGGCAATTGTGAAGAGGAACTTTTGTAGAGGCTAGAAATAACAATCTAGCTCTAAAAGCATAAGATCCCACCCTTCCTTCAGAGCGTTTTCCAAAGCCACACCTCCTCCATAGCAAATGAACACATTCATAGTTTGACAGGCAAGTGGAACAGCCTATCATTGCATTAGCCTTCTTCATAATATATATTTGTATAGAAATATATTTAGATATATATATTAAACTAAATAATATATTTTTTAGTCATAATATATACATTAAATAATATATTTAGTGATGTAAATATATTATTTAGTGATGTGAAGAGACCTCAACCGGCATAACAAAAAATGTTTCTGGAAAAAAAAAATCACCTACCCTGTCTTTCATCTTAGTTCTAGTATATGATAATAAACCTGGTGAGAAGACGTCAACAGATGGAAAATGTTGTAAAAAATGACAGAAAGCAGAGCTGTGCAGCTGGTAGTGATGCTGTAGAAACAAATCTGCTGAGTGAAAGTCAGAGTAAAAAACGCAGTCATCAAACAGGGTCTAAGCAGCGGGGGGATGGGATTGCCCTGAACTGTTTTGATCAGTTCTGACAGCACCATTAAACCCAAGCAACGGCAAAATCACAACCCATATTCAGATGTGTTGTGTGTGTGTCTGTCTCTCTGTGTGTTAGTATGGAAGTGTCTCTCACAGTGTTTTCAAAGGGGAAGATGAAGTGCTTAGTGTTCACTTCAGACAGGGACAACAGTGGATAAAACATGTCTAGTGTGCAACATTCACTACCCAGAATACCACTGCAGTAATCACACCTGTCAGCACGTTCCCATGATTACAGTCACAGTATTCACAGCACAAGTATTCACACACACTACTGTCTGCTCTACTCTGAATGAGAGCAAGAAATTACATTTTTGCTCCATGTTACTTTAAAAAAATAAGCTTAAATTGATAATGACAAATTGTCATTAATTGACACAAAATGTCAGGATAATGTTTGCAGTGTTATGAGCGAGCGGTCATCACTTCAGTGCCTCACGCTTCATTGATTTTAAATAATCAAAATCAATGAAATAATCATTCATCGTTTTGTGTCAACTCACTTAAAACTGAAACTAAAATCTTAAAACTATCAGCAGCTGTATGTAGTGATCTACATTCAGAAATAAGCAAGAATGCAGTTCTTTACACGCAAATCCCTGCACACCGCATGGAGAGCAGTGGGTGGGCTGCAGGGAGATGGGGTGTTCGAAGTAACGCGATACATACTATGGGTGGTGTATCACGGTTCTTGGGGTCAAGAACCAAAATTTAAATCTGCATTCCACAAGAATCAAAATTTCAATCTGCATTCTGTTCCATGTCATTTATAAAAGATCATTCTGATAATTATTTTTTATTATTTCATACAGCTGCTGATAGTTTTAAGTTTTAGTTTCAGTTTTAAGTGAGTTGACACAAAATGATAAATGATTATTTCATTGATTTTGATTATTTTAAATCAATGAAGCGTGCAGCACTGGAGTGATGACTGCTCGCTCATAACACTGCAAATGTTATCCTTAACGTTATCTGACTTAATTTGTCATTATCAATTTAAGCTTTAAGCTTATTTTTAAATAAGCTTAAAATATTAAAATAATAAAAATAATTTACTTTCCATAAGTATTTCTTGCTTACATTAATAATTTATTTCTAGATATAAAACTTCCTATCCCTCTTCTTTCTCAAAGAGAAGAAAAATCTTTCTTTACACAATGTATAATTGCAAAAATTTTCTGGTCATTTATTCATTTATTGCATCATATTCTTGTGCTTTACAGCATCACAGCAGTGAAATATCTGCTGTCAATTTGGTGTAATGAAGTCTTTTAGAAGGATGTCTGCGTTTGACTCGTTAGCCCCTCAATGCAACACGAGGCAAAGGAAAGACCAATTAATGAGACTCATTTGATCTCCATTCAGACTTCATCTTTCACTTCCCCATCCCTCCATTAAATATGTTTAGATAATTAGGCTAAATTAATGAGCAAAACTGGGGTGCTGCCTACCAGGAGTAATGGCCTGAGGTAATCCACCTCTACATCTGAGACGCTGGAAAGCTGAAAAAAAATATCTACATAAAACAACACAATCTTATGGGGGTGGACCTGCATGCCTTCTTTTACATGAATCGCTTTCTCATGAGATCAGGCTGAATGAAAAACGTGTTCTTTCTTATAGTCTTTTTCTCCCTTTAATCCATTTTTAAAAATACTTGTTTTCTTCTGGTATCATCTGCTTTCACTATTGTATATTTCTTGCAATACTAACAAGCACATGTTTGCATTCTCACCGACCAC
>JAZGTK010022498.1:0-10253 GCA_036877625.1 Ambastaia sidthimunki | reverse complement strand
TAAAGAATAAGAAGGGAGTGGAGAAGTGATGACTCACAGATCAAACCCGCCTATGCCTGTTGCTGCAGTCAGATCTGCAGCTTTAACCATTACAGTATTGATCTCTTTTACCCCAACCCAGTGAATCAGGACTTTGCTCTCCAGAGAATACACCCTCTGCTTTAAGAGTGACTTTAATATCCCTGTGGGTCAATGAATCACAAGGCAATCTGTGAGTCAATTTGAACTGAGGGGGTCCTGAAGTATATATTACCATCTGTGTTCACTGTCTATTGGTTAATCGGCTCCAAATTAAGGGTCAATACTATATGTATATAAATGTGGAATGGAGGCCCAATTTAAAGTCCTTAGGGACACCTTTATCAGCATTTATAACAATTCTGCATTAAACAGAAAGAAATACACATCATTATGCAACAATTAAGGGATAGTTCTCCCCAAAATTCTACCATAATTTACTCACTGTCATGTCATTCAAACCTGTATGACTTTTATGCTGAGGAACACAAAAGATGATATTTTTAAAATATATACATTGGTAACCAAACAACAGTGGCACCCATTAATGGCCATTGTATGGACACAAAACCACTGAGATATTTCTCAAAATTGAAAAAGTCATACAGGAATGATGTGAATGGTGTGTGTTTGGAGTGAGGTGAGTGTTTATTTGGGTATCCCTTTAACACTGTTGTGTTGGAGCAGTACTAATCAGCACAGCCATAAGGTGTCTATAGGTATGCGAAGCGCATAAGGAGTTTATAGAGAGGGGGTTGGAATTGTCAGCAGACATTTAACAGAACAGTAGGTATGTGTCTACAGATCTCCAGCCAGGTACCCTGGCACAGACATCACAGGCAGCCAATCCAGACAGCCTGGCATTCACATCCCAGGGGAGCGTAATTTTAAACAAACACTCCTCATCAAGGCTAGTCCAACAGTGCTGTTCCCTATAAAAAGCTACTCTCAATGCTCATATCAAACGCTTATGAGAACAATCTTTGTTTGACCGGTTGTGAATCACATGTGTCAAACACACCAAGAAATTGGCTTAAATAACCTTGGGTGACGTCATTAATTACATGCACCTAAGGGCTTATAAATAGATGTGACATGGACACATCCTCAGGTTTCTTTGTCTTTAAGGACCGTATTGTTTGTGTGTGTGTGTGTATGAGAGACAGAGTTCTCTGTGCTGCATTGCAGCACTGCATTGCTTCTGAAGCACGCCTCGGCACTTCTTCTGAATGAGTGGAAGATACTTTATCTTTTGCCTCTGCGGAGATGGAGAGTGCCACCTCAGAGTGCTCCTCTCGCGACAATAGAGCGTGTGAGGAGTAATTTGAGGTGGTCACTTGGGCAGTCGATAGAATAAAGCCTGCTTAAAGACTTAAGCACAGGCAGGACCTTCGATGAAGAACCGGGCCAACGGTCTGTCTCTCTGTGTGACTAAGCAGATGGCCCATGCTATCTGCCATTTTTGGCTGCTATGGTCTCCACTATGGTCTGCTATGGAGAGACATCTGTGGCCCAACCTCACAAGCATCAAGGAGAGGGTTCATTCCTCCTTGATGTCTTCGCCTTGCCTTCCGGCCTATTTGGCGACGCTGTTAACACAGTCCATGAATGAACATAGAAGCACTATGAAAAAGCTTTTGTGAGGTTTCTTCCCCGCTGTGCTCAAGCGTCGGGACCGTCGGCTACCCAGTCCTGGCCAAGTTTAGTTTCTCTGAGGCGAGAAGCTCAAAAGGAGAGTGTGGCCCCTCAAAGAGACTATGAAGTGGCTCGCCGCAACTCACAGTCCACCTCTAAGAGACCGGACCTATAGAGCATCATCTCCTCAAAGAAAAAATCTGAGGCTGGTGCGCCCAGGACTGTGGGGGTGTTTCCCCTACGGAGGGGCACGTAAAGTTCCTACAGAAAGTAGAGGCCCCTTCCTAGAGGCTGTTGTAAAATTTCTGCCACCACTGGTATTTCGGGGCACAGCAGCCTCCAGCAAAATGTCACATGCCAGACATTTAACATCCCCCCCAACAAAACAAACTGTCAAAACTAGTGCTCCTTTCAGAGAAACTGGCAGCGTGGAAGCTACTGTCGAATATCTCTCCTTGGGTAGAAAAGACTGTAGAGAAAGGCTACAGGATTCCGTGAAACTGGAACGAGGACATTTGTTGACACAGGAATTGCAAACTCTGTTGGACAAAGGGGCCATAGAACATGTTCCCCTGCCAGACAGAGAGTCTATTATAGACGGTATTTTACAGAGGCTATTACAGAGGCTATTACAGACGGTATTTTCTGGTTCCCAAAAAAGAAGGGGGGCTGCGTCCCATTTTAGATCTTCAAAGATTGTGGGTTGAACTGCTACCTCAGAACATACAAGTTCAAAATGTTGACAATCGGAATGATTGCGTCCCAAATCCAATCAGGCGATTGGTTCGTGACAATCGATCTCATAGACGCGTACTTTCACATAGAAATCTTGCCACAACACAGGAAGTTCCTGAGGTTCGCTTTCAAGGGCGAAGCTTACCAGTATCGAGTTCTTCCATTCGGCCTAGCTTTGTCACCCTGCACGTACACAAAATGCACGGATGCAGCTCTGGCTCCTCTACGACTCCAGGGCATCTGCATTTTAAGTTACATAGACAACTGGCTGATTCTGGCTCAGTCTAAAAAGCTTGTGCTTCAACGTCAGGATGTCATTCTAGCTCATCTCGAATCTCTGGGGTTGAGACTTAACAGCAAGAAAAGCGTTCTCTCTCCTGCTCAGAGGACTATGTATTTGGGGGTGGTATGGGATTCAATCACAAAGCGGGCAAAGTTGTCTCCTGCACACGTTGAATCCATTCTAAACATGGATTCAACGTGAACCCTGAAGAACATTAAGCTAGGTCAGAAAATTACTGTTCATTACTTTCAGAGGGTTTTAGGTCTCATGGCGGCTGCATCCAAGGGGATACCCTTGAGCCTCCTGCACATAAGAGCATTTCAGTTGTGGCTCAGAGCCAAGGGATTTCATCCAAGGGCCAGTCCCCAGAGGCAAATAAGGGTTACGCGCCAGGGGCTTCGTACCCTTTCTATGTGGTTCAGACCCTTGTTTCTGACTTTGGGTCCCCCTCTAGGTCCGTGTTGTTGTTGCAAGGTGCTAACCACAGACGTTTCCCTCACGGGCTGGGGTGCGGTCTTAGATGGCTGTCCAGCCCAAGGGATCTGGAGAAGTCACCTTCTCGACTGGAAATTTAAATGCCTCGAAATGATGGCTCTATTTTAGGCCCCAAAATACTTCCTCCAGCAGTTAAGAGGCTAGCTGTCCAGACAAGCTGTGACACACGGAGTATGGAAACTCCACCCTGAAGTAGTCAGTCAAATCTGGAAAAGATTGTCCGAAGCAGAAATTTTTTTTTGCTTCACAGGAGACAGCGCAATGTCCCCTCTGTCCCCCCTTCATCCCCGGCCCAAGCTCTGGAGCCTTCATGTCTGGCCCCTGAAGTGGACCAACTAAGAGATGCTGGGCTTTCAGCTGATGTAGTAGAGACTATTCTAAGTGCTAGGGCTCCCTCCACTAGAAGAACTTATGCCCTAAGATGGTGTGTTTTCAAAAGTTGGTGTTTGACACACCGTGCAGACCCAGTTCACTGCCAGGTTGTTTCAGTGCTGGAGTTTCTGCAAGAGAAACTGTCCCCAGGCACATGTCCTAGTACTCTCAGAACCTATGTGTTCGCCATTTCGGGTTGCCATGCTCTGATTGATGGGGTTTCTGTGGGAAAACACCCTCTAGTTACCCACTTCATTTGTGGAGCCAAGCGGTCGAGGCCGCCCACTAGAGCGACAGTTCCTTTGTGGGACTTAGCTATAGTACTGGAAGGTTTGGTTAACACCCCTTTTGAACCACTAGAGTCAGCGCCTGTCAGGTTTTTTGACTCTAAAGATGTTTTTTCTAATGGCTATTACTTCTCTGAAGAAATTTGGAAGCTCTGTCAGTCTCGCCATCCTGCCTAGACTTTGTCCCTGGGCTGGTCAAAGCTATTTTGCATCCTAACCCTAATTATCTTCCAAAAGTTCCATTCTTGACCATACATCCGGTCGTTCTTGAAGCCTTCTGCCCTCTGTTGTTCACGACACCGGAGCAGAAAAGACTTTACTTACGGTGTCCAGTATGTGCTCTTCAGATTTCCATCCACCACACTAGCCAGTGGCATAAGTTGGAGCAGCTTTTCATATGTTATTGGGGCTGCAACTGGAGGGCAGCTGCCACTAGGCAGACTATGTCACATTGGGTGAGGGATGCTATTGCCCTAGCCTACGAGGCACAAAGCCTAGCTTCGCCCCTAGAAGTTAGGGCCCATTCAACCAGTAGGGTAGCATCTTCTACGGCTTTGGGGAGAGGTGTCCCCTTGCAGCAAGTGTGTGATGCGGCAGAATGGTCCTTTCCATACACATTTGTCAGATTATAGTTTGGATGTCCATGTTTCAATGTGCTCGCGTGTCCTTAAGTCAACATCCTAGAGTCATGCTTGTGTGCACACACTACACAACCTTGAGGGGTCCAGACACTTCCAGTGCGGCGGCGTTGGTATTCTCGTTCCCATAATTGTTTGATACGCAGCATCAAGAGTAGCTTTTAATAGGGAACGTCTTGGGTTACTTGACTGTAACCCTGTTCCCTGAAAAAGTGGGAACAAGATGCTGCGCCTCAATGCCATACTGTAGGCATGCCTGGGCATCCTTTCAGACAAAGGTGTAAACTGAAGATGTGTCTGTGCCATGTCTATTTATAACCCTCAGGTGCATGTAATCAATGACTTCACCCGAGGTTATTTAGGCCAGTTTCTTGGCGTGTTTGACACAAATGCTTCACAACTGGTCGAACAAAGAATGTTCTCATAAGCATTTGATACACAGCATCTTGTTTCCGCTTTTTCAGGGAACAGGGTTCAGTCAAGTAACCCGAGACGTTAACACAACAAAACAACATGTAAAATACATGTAGATTTGTGTTTATTATACAGACCATTTACAAGACATAAGCAAAATAAACTGTTGCAGGTATAAATATTAGAGAAAACAATCAGTAAAGACATTTTTATCTATTCATGTTTTGCTGTTTTGCTTCATTTGGAAAAATAAATTAAAACATGTTGAGGGAAACATTCTGGGAAGATATCAAAAGGCAGATGATCCTAATGCTTTAGGTTATCAAACAATCAACCAAACATTCAAAATTAGTTGAAAAAAGAAATTTAATTCTAATAGTATCCTCTGCTTCTGCATCCCCTGTTTTTTATTTTTGTGGTAACCCTACATATTTTCTTGTTTTGTTTTTTGTTATTTAAAATAAAGCAAAATGCCTATCAAGCTTTTAAACTTTCACAAACAAGCTCTTGATTCCTGGAATATTGCATTCAAACATAACCCCCCCCCCCCACTTGTATTATTTGTAATAATGAAAAATGTTCAACAAATCTGACAACACATTTCTTATGCCTATATGCCAGCTTGTCAGTCTAAACCTAAACATTCAATTAATGGTGTTGTCTAGACAAGAAATGTAATAATTGTTTAATTATAAATTCTCTGCTGTTAGCATGCTGAAATGAAGTATCTGTTGTGTTATACATTTATACTAACTAAAATTAGGAAACTTAAAAATTGCCTATAAATACTACCCTTGCAATAAAACTTTAAACAGGCTGTTTGAGAATTGTGCTTATGAGGACATAGACCAGTAAAATATTTTGAGATTTGGATTGGTAATACTTGGATTTCTACAACAAATCTTTTTGATTATTGACACAGAAAGTCCAGAGAATTACACTGCACTGATTTGATGAGTGTTAAAGTAGGACTAGTTTGTCCTACAAAAGTAGGTTTCTCAAATGTATTTGGTGATTTTTAAAGACTGACAGTTTGGTTAACTGCAGCCAATTTATTGACAAAAATCAAAATGGCAGATGCCCAAAATGGCTGACCAAACTTTGGATATTATTTGACTCAGCATGTCTCAATGAATCAAAAGAGGTTTGATTTTTAGGCCAAAGTATTCAGAAGTTATAAGTAAAAATAGCCATTTATTCATATCTCTGGACCAGTAGGTGGCACTTTGACAAAATGTGCAAATAAACCTCAGGTAATGGCTGTGATGACACGTACCAAATTTTGTGTCAATACACCAAAGCCTTGGCTAGACAATAGGGGGCCAAAAATTTGTCACCAAATTTCTATGAGGTGAACAAGTTGTTCTGGTGGTGACACATGCCAAGATTTGTGTCAATACAGTGGTAAAGGAAAACGGCTGTGTGTATCACTGTAACACCCCCATTTGGACTGTCTTTTTGGTTTGTCCCATGTCTGTCCTTATATGGAGTTCCTGTCCTTGTTTAGTTTGATTGGTGTCACCTGTGTGTAGTTCAGGTTAATTAGTTTGTCTTTATAAGCTGTTTCCTGTCTGTTCATAGTTTGTCGGTGATTGCGTTGTAATGTTGCGTGTTACCATGTCTGCCTATTCTTGCCTGTTTCCTCAGCGAGTTTTGGATTAAATCGTTTATGTTTTTGAATATCCTCGTTTCAAGCCGGTTTTGTGAGTGCTTCGTTACAATCAAGAAACGTAATAACTTTGTCATCATTGTGTCTTTACCAAATTTTGTGCAAACTGCACAAATGCCCTAGTAATATTAATGATAATATAATGATATTATGCTGATTGGAACAGTTGGTGGGATTCCAGGGTCATTACTGGAAAAAGTTTCCAACAGTTCCAAAATGTTTTTGTATTAACATTTCTATTCCTGTAAAGTTGCTTTGCTCACAACATTTTGATCTTATTAAATTTATACACATGAGATAAAATGGTTACTGTTGCTACATTGATATTTGTTTGTTGTTATGAATATTAAGATGATCGTGATTACTAGTGACCCTAGTGCCTATGCCTGAATCACAGCTGTGCTCATATTTGAAATAAAAACATGATTGCAAATGTGGTATTTCTTAAACACAATTAAAGCCTCTATAGCCCATTTTTACACAGTAATCCTGCATTACTGGCAAATTGCTCTTGACCCAACAACATTGTATTAGATGACTTCTTTGACTTTTACAAACAGTGTGTTCAGTGTGAGCATCAGTAATCCTGTTCTGTGTTATTCTAATTATATAAGTTATAACTTCTCTTACTAGTAAATTTCCAGGACCGACTTACTGGTCATTTTTAGGTCCCAGTCACACATAATCTCTTAGCAGTAATTTAGGAGTAAAGACTGCATGTGTGAAACGGGCATACAACGGGCTTTTTTTACAAAGACTTCTCCCTCCTTGGAGATCAAACTGTTGGTGAAGAAGATATATGTTAAAAGTGTGGCCCAGCCTGCAAAGCCTTTGTGAGAGGTGATAAAAGTGTAGAAGAAAGCAAAATCAAAAGATTCTTGGTTGGGTGGACCTGTTCTATTTTATGTAGCATAAACATGTTGTCAGTGCTAGTTGTATGCTGGAAATTGTGAAAATTCACTGGGGGCTCAGATGTTTAAATATAAAAATCTCTATAATTTGCTAAAATAAGAGCCACACAATTTAAATTAATGCAAGAATGTTGTTGAAGAACAAAGAATAATCAGTTCCCTTTCGGGGGAACTAGATGCTACGTCAGACTTGATGCTATTGGGAACGCGCTTCATGTGCGCCCAAGTCTAAACACGTGTAAAATCAGACCTATTTAGAGGCAGGTCAAAGTCATGTGACAAAGCATTGCACACCACAAAGCCTTTAAAAGGTGCCTGCAAAATATGTCATCAGCTTCTGGTCTTCAGGTCTGTCTGCATGTTAGTCAGGTTCTAAGTGTAAAGGGAAAAATGAAGATATTAGCACTAAGAAGCAGCTAGTATTAAGAAAGAAGAAAAGAAACAAATATGAGTTCTAAAGTGTCACTCTGTCCACGCTATATCATGGCAAGTAACACTCACGATTTGTGTGTGTTTTGTTTAGGAGCCAAATTTAATTTAACTGAACTTATCAACTAGTGTTGATCTAGTGTGAATCTGCTCTCAGTGTGAATTGCTTCCACTGAGGCCGCTCCTGCCTCATTCTCTTATATTTGGATAGGAAGTGAGCAGCTGCAATCACAGGCTTCGCCATTTCTCTCGCGCTCTCCACCAAATCAAATGTACTGACATTTGCCCATCAGCCCATGGGCAAATGTAATATATGTACATATATCCAATGTCCATATATAAAACCTATACTGACATATAAATCTACCCCGTATTAATATATAGGTCATATATATACTGTATATAGATACAGTTATGTATACAGTTTTGTTGACCTATTTAAAAACCTGGTCGAAGATGGGGGATTAGAATTGGATGTGGTTCAGGAGCTCCCCCCCGAGCCACAATGACGCCACCATTCAGCTAGACGGGCTAACCTTGTTTCGTGCCGACAGAAACACAGCTCTGTGCGGTAAGGCTCACAGCAGTTGCTTGTGTGTTCAACACGGAATGGTGCAAGAACTCTGTGCTAGTTTCTAGTTACTGCTCATCGCTATTAGAGTTTGTGACTGTTAGATGCAGACCTTTTTATTTACCACAGGAGTTCCCTACCATGCTCATTATCGGCTCATTATCCTTAACTGTAGAACTCCAACCCCAATGGACTGTTTATTGTTGCTGGAGATTTCAACCAAGCAAATCTCAAGTCAGTGCTCTGTAAATTCCATCAGCATGAGGACTTTGCTACGAGAGGGAAAAACACGCTGAATCTTATTTACACAAACATCCCCGGCACGTACCAGGTGGAGCCCTGCCCCCACCTCGGCTTCTCAGACCACATCTCTGTTATGCTAATTCCAGCATACAGGCTGCTTGTCAGATGCTCAAAACCGGTTCTGAAGCAAGTAAAAAACTGGCCAGCAGGAGCCATCTCTGCTCTTCATGAATGTTTTGAACACACTGACATGGCACATGTTTAGGGAAGCGGCAACTGATGCCAACTCCACCAAATTGGAGGAATACGCGACATCAGGGACCAGCTATATCAGCAAGTGCATTGATGACGTCACCTCCTCCAAGACCATCACCACACGCTTCAACCAGAAGCCGTGGATGACTGCAGAGGTGCGTGCGCTACTGAGAACCCGAGACTCTGCCTTCAGGGCAGGCGACAAGGCGGCCCTAAGAACAGCAAGGGCCAAACTGTCCCGGGCCATCAGAGAGGCAAAGCACACACAAGCTCAAAGAATCAACAGCCACTTCAAGACCAGCAGAGACACGCTGCGCATGTGACAGGGCATCCAGGCTATCACCAACTACAGGTCAACACCACCTGCCTGTGACAGTGATGCCTCCCTTCCAGATGTGCTGAATGATTTCTACGCTTGGTTTGAGGCACAAAACAGTGTAACGGCGAGGAAGACCACCCCTCCTCCCAAAGACCAGGTGCTGTGTCTAACCACAGCCGATGTGAGGAAGACTTTACACAGAGTTAACCCCCGGAAGGCTGCTGGACCAGACAACATTCCTGGTAGGGTGCTCAGAGGATGTGCAGACTAATTGGCAGATGTTCACACATCTTCAACATCTCTCTGAGCAGCACTGTAGTTCCAATGTGCTTCAAGGCCACCACTATCACCCCCCTGCCAAAGTCTCCAGTGTGCTGCCTCTATGACAACCGTCCCATTGCACTTACACCTTTCATCATGAAGTGCTTTGAGAGGCTTGTCACGGGGCACATTAAGACCCTGCTGCCTCCCTCACTGGACCCCCTGCAATTTGCTTACCGCCCCAACCGCTCAACAGACCACCCTCCTTCTGGCCCTCACCCACCCGGACAATAAAAACACATATGTTCTAATGCTTTTCATAGACTTCAGTTTAGACAAAACTAAAGAGATGGTTGTTGACTTCAGAAGAGCACAGAGAGACCATTCTCCGTTGAACATCGGCTGCTCCATGGAAATTGTCAAAAGCACCAAGTTTCCTGGCGTTCACCTGACGGAGAACCTCACCTGGCCGCTCAACACCAGTTCCATAACAAAGCAAGACCCTGCAGCGGATAGTGAAAACAGCTTAGAAGATCATCAGGGTCTCTCTTCCCTCCATCATAGACATTCACACCTCACGCTGCATCCGCAAAGCCACCAGCATTGTGGATGACCCCACACACCCCTCACACACACTTTATACCTTCCTGCCATCTGGTAAACAGTACCGAAGCATTCTGGCCCTCACGATCAGACTATGCAATAGTTTTTTTCCCCA